>CAEFZX010024645.1:0-24962 GCA_903066825.1 Alfaro cultratus | reverse complement strand
TATATATAGTGAGTTTTTGTTTTATAGTGTTTCTTAGAGAGAGAGAGAGAGAGAGAGAGAGAGAGAGAGAGAGAGAGAGAGAGAGAGAGAGAGAGCACCTGAACAAAAGTCGGAGGCTCGTCTAGTGACATCTGAGCCGTGGGAATGTCCAGTCGGAGCCAGGGAGGTTTCTTCCTCTGCAGGCTGCTGGTGCTTTCCCGCCGTGGTTCAGCCATGTTTTCTATCCCTCTCCAGGCCTGCCAGCTATTGGGATTAAAAAAAAGACAGATGGAAAGGTGAGTAAAAACACTAAATTCACAGTGACATATTACCATTAAAATATAGGATCCTAGCACAATGTTCTATTTTAATATTCACATTTTTCCTCTGACTGGTGAGCAAACTGATATCCTGTAGTTGATTAGACTTCCTCAAAACCTAATAGGGAAGTATAAAAATAATATTTTTTTTTTGGTTGTTATTGTTGAAGGGGAAGGAAGCTTGCAGCCTTAAATATAATCCTTTAATTCTCACTTCACATCAATCTTAATCCCTTTTGGTGGTTTAAAGCAGCTCAGCACACATCTATCAGAGCCTAATGACTGTGTACGCATTCT
Organism: Alfaro cultratus; assembly: GCA_903066825.1. Lineage (NCBI taxonomy): Eukaryota > Metazoa > Chordata > Actinopteri > Cyprinodontiformes > Poeciliidae > Alfaro > Alfaro cultratus. The sequence goes on along the minus strand of CAEFZX010024645.1, from coordinate 24,366 downwards.
CATGATGAGGCCCAAAGACCACAGAAGGTGCACAACAAACCTCAGCATCAGGCCGTCTGTTAGCGGCTGCAGCTTTGTAATTCTACCACCCCACCATCTAGCCTCACCTCTCCCTGTCATTTCCTGCATTCACATTTTTCTCATTCTGATCTGGTTTGCATTTCAGGCTGCTTATGCATTCCTGCAAAAACATCCTTTTTTTCTATTTGTTGCAAATGTCTAAAATCGCAGTTACGTAGCTGAAACCAAATAAATGTGAAAATCCTAAATGATTATTAATTACTGGGACACTACCAGAGCCATGGTAACAGTGTTTTTCACTCCCTATACCAGATCACCCTCTTACTTGCATTGTTACTCTTTGGAAAAAGAAGAAGAAGAAGAAGAAAAGAAAACACATCCATGGCATTTTGAAATCACATCTGTTTCAGATTGGCATTTTACTGCACCACAGGCTTCTGTTTTAGTCCATGTCATGATGGGAAGTGTTGTCTGTGACTCTCAGCAGCGGCGGAAGGAAAACCTCACACACAGGTCAGCAGGGGTCAAAACCAGCATGTGAAAGTAAACTGCGGTCCAAGTTATTGCAACCAAAATTCAATTTCAAGCTTACAGAACAAAAATAACTGTACAAAGTCTATTATTACAATATTCCAGAAGAGGAAAAGTTCTAAATGCAACAAAGTCATTAAAAGAACAAAGCAGAGATTAAGCTATTCTGCAAATTAATCTTTTTCTGGTGTCACTGGAATGCTTAACCTCACGCAGGTATTAGAATTTTATCCTAAATGATGCATGACCCTCAGTGGCTTTGCGCTCTGTTCTGCTAATCTGGTATCTCTCTTGCTGGCAGAAGCAAAGTGGAAAACTACCACCGGGGTTAGGAAGGCGGTCTGGTGAATAGGGAAAACAACCATCAAGCAGTTTAATTTAAGGATTATTTAATTAAATACAATGAAGATCTGACAGAAGAAGAGGCTCAACCTGCTATGTTTGAGACAGAATTTGATTGTTGATCTGGAAGCAGAAATGGGCACTAATTTTGTCTTCCAGTGGTATAATCTCACTTAGTTATGGCACATACCAGACCAGCAGTCACACTAATTCACTGTTCTCGACATGAAAGACTTCACAAAGTGCATAAATAAAACGAAGGACTCAATTTTGTGACGCAAATGAATTGGGCACTGTGTTCCAAATGTTCGGCCCTGACCTTACGAAACAAGCCTGGCTTTTTGTGCTTTAATTATCGTTGTACCTTAGATTATGTTTCCTCTGGTTTGACTGAAAACATTCTACCATTGTGGTAATTATTTTTGGCAATAGTAGTGGATGATGTGGCGGCATTGCACCTTCCTACGGGATTCACATTTGGTACCGTTTACATGCATTTTTTCCCCTCTTTAGCAAATTATCCAGAAACCCATACAGTGTTCTGTTCTCACATGTGGCTCAGGGGCAAGTAGATGCATCTGAAGAATGAACGCTCATACTTTGGGAAAACAAGCTGCAATTAGCAGTTGGATTTTTGCATGGGTTTACAGAGACCCGACTACTTAATCAGTTAGAATTAGTTTGTTATAAATATGCAAAAAGCAAAAAAAAAAAAAAAAAGATTGCCATATAAAAAGTGAAAGATTTAGTGGGGATTTATTCTCCATTTTTTATTAAGAAAAAGTACATAAATAAAAACCAACATAAATAAATATCATAGATGTACCAGTATTATACCTGTATTAGTCAATATTGTTTGTAGCAGTGAATCAAAACAATTACATCATGCCACACATTTTTGTTTCTGTGAACTTATTTAACTAAAGGTTATCATACTGTGAAAATCTCATACCAGCAGAGTCTATTGCTAAATGCCACAAGACGAAGAATGTAGAAAAAACAAAACAAAACTGTGTGAATCCAGTAAAGACACATCAAATACTTTATCTTTAAAATCCATCAGGGTACAAACATTGGGGAAATGCAAATATGATACCTTTATCTGAGCCTCAACAGAGTTGTTGTTAGGACAACAGCCCCCATCTTGCTCCAGGCAAATTTAACTGGAATTTAATTATTTTTGCCATTGATATAAATAGCAGGACCCCTGATGTGAAGCAGATCAGAGGGAGCATCTCTACTTGAAGGTTAGAGAAATAAACAGGCTGGGAATTAATTTACAAGCAGTTGTCCTGGTCTACATCCGTTTGCAGATGATGGTGTGTTCATGACATTTTTTTCCCATCCAGAGAATGAAGGAACCTAAGAGAACTGCTTTAACCCTTTTTCATCCAACTCTTGCATCTCCTATATTGTGCATACTTAAACATTTACAGGTAATGACACTATGAAGGTTACTTGGCTTTTTCTGCAATCTTACACGCTATATATCTGACACTAAATACAAAAAGTAAGGAGCCAGCTGAAAAATCTTGACAGGACAAAAAGCACCTAAGTTGCTCAACATCCACTGTATAAGTTGCAGCACTGTTTTCATACAGAAGCATAAAACTAAAATAACTGGAAAAAGATTTTATGAAACATGCCAGAAAACCTGGTTGCTGAAACATTACTATAAACAAGCAGCTATTGTTTCATTCTTCCAGAAGTCTGCTGACCACTAGGAACATTTGGTCACAGCCCAAGGTAAACCCTCCAACATTCTCCAAGTAGTAAAGCCAAAAGCCTTGGAAGTCTGTCTCTGTCTTTTTCTCTCGTCATCTTCCAAAGTCAACATGGCCATAAAACTGGCATTGGCCTGCAGCTCGTGTCTGAGGAGGAGTTTAGCTGGAACATTTGGCGTTGTCATTGCTCAAATGTGAGCGTGGCTAAGAGAGCTGTCCTTGCTTTTTTTTTTTTTTTGTCCTGTTAAAAATTAAAAATGGAAGCTGGGAGAATGATTAATTCAAGGCTGCTCTCTGTCTGAGAAAAATCAGATATTACAGCCAGGAAGTCCTTCAGCAGAAGATATCCTTGGGGAGAAAAGGCACAACTCAATTGTTGGCAAATATCCAGACTGAAGGATTAGCTCTTCCGGGACGGAGAATGTTATCTAGCTATAAGTTTGAGGGGGGGAAAAAATGAGGAGCGCATAATATTCAAGCTGTTTAATTTGTTCATTTCTTAATTTCAGATGCCTCATAGTGCCCCACATTGTTCACATTCCCAGAGCTGATTGGAGGCTCACATTCTTGTGACCACCATGACTTAATCAAAAAGAATTGTTTTGACTTCAAGATTCACATCTAACAGAGGGAAAACACCCACATCCTCAACTTAGCACTGAGCCTTGAAAGACCAACTTCCTGCACTTTGTAAAAAACCAGGACCTCCCACTCAATCACAAAACCATGGACTGCTCAGTGTGTAAGGCTTTTCATTCTGGGGTGATTCAGTGCTTCTCCAGAACCCACATTAACCAGCAGAGGACAAGCAAGCAAACTAAACACAGAGGACATGCTGACATCTTTGCAGATGTGGGGACACCCAGCAGGCCGTAATGAACAGAGCTGACAGGCAAAACCGGCGCGCTCCGTTTATTACACAACATGCCAGTTTAGTTTTCCATGACTTTACTTCACATAAATGCCCTGTAAATGTTTTTTAATTCTGAAATAAATAGGAAAACAATAGAGGATCGAGCCTCATCCATATAAGACAATTAAGGCATTTAAGGCAGCAAACTTTTTTCATGAATTCTTATCTGAGTAAGTCGTGAGAAATATATTTATATCTTCTCCACCCAAGGACATAATGATCTCTGGCTTTGTGCGTGCCATACCCGCATTCCATAAAATCTCTGGCAGTTCTAAGCTAAAATGGCAGCAATAGCTGCCTTGAAACCACATGCAGCCTAACCACTACGGACAGGAGCTGACTGGTTTCCGGCCGCTGTGTGCTGCGTGTTGCACCACAGGAGGCAGTCACACTTTGGGTGGCTCAGAGAGCTGCATCTCTGTTGCTGACAGAGCCAGCAGTCATTAAAAAAAAGTCAGTAAGAAAGGAGGGCCAATCTAGTGTAACAATACAGTATGAATGATCTTGCTAATAATAACACCTCATTTTTGATAGCTGCCCAGCTTTCTGACCTTTAGTTCCTTCTTTCATTTCTTTTTTTTTCCTGTTTCTGCTGCAACTTTTTCCGTTTTTTTGTCCACTTCACACCAACTTTTTCATTTGTGCCCTTCTGTGACCTGTTAAAAATCACGCTTTCGGTGTACGGGACACCAGTTCAGTACAAAAGTGCACACACATGAAATTAAGTGACACAGACAAGATTACTCCACGTTTTTCTAGCACATACCATTCATTCTGTTTTACATAAGAAAACATTTCTGCTAAAAGGTTTACTTTCAGGTGGTGAACGAAAATGTTTCATTTTGAATTACAAAGGTATTGCTAAATGAGTCATTTTTACTTCCATCTGAGGTTCGCCTGCACAGTATTGCAGTAATTTTGAGCTTCAAAGAGCACATCATGCTGCTAACTCTCCAGTTTGGGTACATCAAGGAAAAGGTCTCATTCAAATGAGGATAATAGGACTGTAACAAGAAGTAATATTACTATGGAATGTTGCAAACACCAGAACCAGGTGAAAAACCGCTGATTTGAAAGCAGAATAACAACAATGATATATATATATATATATATATATATATATATATATAAACTTGTTGCCATTTCATTTGTAGATACATAAACAGAAATGTGCTAGACACTTCATAGAGATGCAGGAAGAAATCACCTCGTTACCAGAATCGGCCCATTTTCAAAATTGCACTACCAACTGCTTATTGAGAAATGTTCATTAAGGCTGCAAGAGTGTGAGAGAGAGCAATAGTTTCAGTTGATAATGGTAAGGCTAAACAGAGTACAGCAAAGCTGCTCCTTTTCATTGTTTTTATCTAACAGTGTGTTATGGAACCTTTTGGATCTTGAAATGCCAGACGCCTTTTTGTAAGGGTCTACATCCTCAAGAAGTACACACACAGACTGCTTCTAGAAATGCTACCTTTGTCAATCACTAATATTCCATGTTTAATACATCAGTCATGTTGTCTTTAAGAAATATGTAATGTCTCTGCTCCTAATATAGTTCACAGGAAGGAAGTCTAAAAATATATGTTTTGTGTGTTGCTTTAATATGTTCTAAAAGAGAAACAAGAATAGACCAAAATGGTAGATCAACATGTTAAAAAAACCAATAATGGAAAACTAGTCACAAAAGTCTTTTAGGTGCATCTCTAGCTCTTCCACATTGAAAAGAAATCAAGTGGTTTACTTCTACATCACCCTCTTCCATCCCATCTATTATAAATACAATGACAAAACAGAGCCACAGGCCACAAGCTACAGTGCAACTGAGCACCAGCAAGAGCAGCAGTCATCTGAATTGACCCTAGTGACATGTGACAGTCTGTCACACCAAACCGGCCCTTACGACATTAAAAAAATACACACCGAGACAGCAGAAATATCCACCGCAGCTGACCCGAAGATCAAGTGTCACAGCTAGTTGAGGGGGACGCGTAGTGGTTCGGTGGGGGTAAAGCTGCTGTGGCTGGGGAGATAGATGGTGGGCACAGATGACGTGCACACCGACGAATGGTGGAGCTGCTAATGCATTTTCCCACGTCAGGATTTTAAAGATCTTAAATTCAGCCACTGAGCTTTCAGTCTGATCATTTTAACAACGCAAACTTAACTATATCAGTTACGTGTGGAGTGACAGATTTGTATCCAGTTAAGCACCACACTCCCTCACAATCATAACTGCAAGCCAGAAATATAAATAGGTTGTAAAATTATAAATGGCCTCTTAACAGCAGCCAGTGGTCTATTTATAAAACTGGGCTGCTCATGTGCAATTAGATAAAAGTGAACCCGACTTAAAAAAAGAATCCACATGCAAGTCTTTGTGTGGGGAACTGTTTTCTGACAAAAATACTACAGCTCGTGAATACTGTGCTTGTGAAGCCACCGTTATAAACCTAGATGCTTTCACTGATCTCTGTGAAAGAAATTAACACCATCTGTATTTGCCATCGCATCCCACCCCTTTGCTTCCTCTACAAAGCCTTAAGACACTCCCAGGCAAATACAGAGCCTAGAAAATTGTGCTCTACTATATTATCAGCAAAAGACCTGACTTTTCATAGTGCAGTAATATCCTATGCAAGAAATCAGACTGAAGGAGGAATGTCACGCCACACAGAAACTGTAATCACACAGATTTCAATGTGTTTACCAGCAGATATCCCTAAGCTGTCCCCTGTAAGATTCTGTCCTTATTGGACAAAAAAAAAATCTTACACATGCAGCTAATACAGCACATGAATTTTTAATCATTGTGCACAGGTAAATTATTTACAGCTCGGATCTCAGTGGAGTGCCTGTGCACACACAGGTAACAGTACATGGTACTTGCACATTCCCTTTTCACACAAGCCATTTTAGGTCCCTTCAGGAGGCAACAAAAGCTTTCAGTGGAAAAATCAGGTTCACCAAGTAAAGTTGTGAAATGTCTCAGTGCATGGCTCTGCTTGTGCCTCTAATCTTCAGGAAGCAGCTGACAGAAAAGACTCCCTCACCATGAGCTATATATACTTCATAGGTCTAGATAACAAGATATGGGAGTTTTAAAACAACACAACATTTAAGCCCACTTACACCATCCTGTCCATTCCTGTTATATCCATGCATAGAAAAACCACAATCTTCGAATTGTGCAGTGTCTACGCAGCTCATACTGTCTTCCACAAAAAGGTTCTCATTAGCTAAATTAATCTCGAACTGTAGCTTTTAAGAAAAGGAAAAATTCAGTACCTTCTAAATCAATGCCATAAAAGTACAGATCAATTATGTACTGGAGGCACCAAGGAAATTTAATATGTGTCCAATGCTGATTAAGACCTAAAGATATACATCTTGTAAAAGTATGCGTATGCTTTTTGATATCCTCACAGTACAACCACAAACATCATATATATAACACTACAATTCACTTACTTCACTTACTAAAATTGGCAATTGGAAATTTTGGGGGGCGGGGTCAAAGAAAGATGAAAGCAGATTTGGCACAAAACCTCTGGAAATTATGCCAGTATATATATTATTTTTATAGCCTTGCAAATTAAGCATAAGTTGTAGGAGACAAGAGAAAATAAAGGCATCACTCTCAAAAAAAGACAGCCTCTTAATATCAAACATAATACATTTGAAAAAGAAGGCTGGGAGGCACCAATGGCAGGTAACGGAAAGGATGAAAAAGAAGGGTGGCCTGAATGCTATGGAGATTGCGTGATTAACCAATCTTCAGTGTCTTGCCCCACCACATTTCTGGGCTGCTGAGAGTCTGTTTCAAATCATACTCCAAGGTCAAGGTGATTAAAAAATCAAAGTAGTTTTGTAAATTCACATAACACTATGTGATGACATTGTCTTATCTATGGTATCCATCGATAAGATATTGTCATCACATTTCAAAAATGCCTCATGGGAAAACTTCAGCTGTCAGCCAGATCCAATTCATGAAAAAGAATGTCAGCGATCTAATTTGCACTTCACATCATGATTACGAGATCATGTCTGATGCACCATCATGAAAAGCTCAAAAGAGCTGCTATATTGAGCAAGAGATTTAGATCAAGTCTTTTTGGTTCTCCAAAATGTGTCGAGGGACTTCATACAAGCAAATTATTGTCCACAGAAAGTCTAACAGTCTCTGTTTAGGTGAGTAAGAGGAGAATCTCTGAAAGAGCATGTCTTGACAACATGTGATCCTCATTTACATAGTTTCCATCATGATATCAGCCTGATTTAAGACTACAAAAGGCTTCATTGTATGGACTGGTGTGGACTGGGCTGAACAAGGGTCATTGTGCAGGCTGATAGTCAAAAAAAAAAAAAAAAGAAAGCAAGAGTCGGCTCAAGTTTTCATTCTCGCATCAATGGAAATGGCAGACTAAGCAAATTCCCAGCTGAGAAGAATTTATCGACATGAGGCACACAGCAAGCTAGTTAATCAAGGTTCAGCAGTGTCATCATATAGGTGTGTGTAGTGCACAGCGCTCAGCTCTAGACTTACTAATGTGGAGGTCCTTTTTCTTTTAAAGACCCCACAGCAAAGTAATCAATCAGCAGGAATAAAAATACTTGACAAAGGATGGAGCGTAGAGGTGATGTCACATCCTCTGTGGTGGACCACCAGCTTGAGGAGCTATGGTTACTGCTTGTTTTACTGGGGAGCCCTGGAAGGAAGGAAATGCAGAACAGGGGAGGGCCAATGTGTAAATGAAGGCAGGAAACACGCCGCAGACCAGATGCATTCTTAGTGTCCGGTCAACACAACCAAGGAAACAACATACAATTGCTCACAAGTACAGGAACAGATCCACACGGCACGTGTAAACTTACACATCCCATCCCTGGCCCTGACAAGGCATACGTGACTGTAATGTGATAAAAAAATTTTTTTAAAAAACGGGTCTTCTGCGAGAAGAAAGCCTGCTGGACAGAAATCAGAAAGATATTTCAGTGTGGCTTGTACTGTATAAATGGCCACTTCCCACATTAGCAAGGGTCAAAGCTGAGAGCAGATGTTTAAACTCAATCAAACTTCGCAAAGTTAAATATGGACAGAATATTTTTTAAAGTTGCAAAACAAAGACTTTGAACTTGACTTCGAAATGTCGTCTGGGAGCCACTGAGTCATATACTATGAGAGTTAAAGAAGACACTGTATCACTCTATCATTCAGTCATGATAAACTAAGGATTTTACTGTAAAAAAAAAACCCCATTGCATGACTTGTTTTGCCCAACACATGCAAATGGACACTTTTGTATCGACTTGTATTTTAGATGTATGCAAAGCTTACGGAGAATATTGAACCAGACATTTCTTCTCACACTGAAATATGGAGACTTCAATACAGTGCTGAATGTTTAAACCTGGTTCTCTACAGGCGGGAGGATTATTTTTTTTTATTTTTGTAGTGATAACAGGAGCAGAGACCTGCTAATCTTTAGGCCTCTCTTTGGATTACAGGGAGGGAAAATCGTTCTACTTACCCACACAGCAGCTAGGTAATTATAATAAGCTCCCAAATTTGAATCTTTTTTATGTGCTCAACAGGAAAATATGGCAGAGAAGGAAGAAAAGCTGGGAGGCATGATTATAAAAAGCCAAGCGATGTTAGTATGGTGGAGCATTATGTGGCTACATTCAAAGCATGTGTGAGAACTTTCCGACGGCCGCATGCGGTGAAATCTCACGAATCAGTTACATGTAAATGAATCACGGCATGTCCTCTGCTTTAACCGTGAAGTGAGAATAAACCTGATAATATAGAGCGCTTCAGATGCCAATTCCCACATTTTCAATCCACAGAAAAAAAATTGTCTTTGGGCCTTACAGGAGAGCAAGTCCAACCAGACATTTTGGTGGATTACATGAACAGTGTTCACTGGGAGAAGTGATAAATGTGAGAGGAGATTTGGGTGACAAAACAGGGGAAAATCTTGTTACGGTATTATTTCCGATAATCTCAAAAACAAACATATAATATATTTACAGTGAATTTTCATTTCCAAAGACTTTATGCTCTTCTGCACACTTGCCTAATCAGCTAGATTTTATAATATTGATAAAATCATTTCAGGAAACCCAACCCACAGCAGCTTTTGTCACACACAAATTAATTTCTTCCTTTGTATCACTCCAAACTGTTTTCTACTATTTCGTTTATATAGAACCTACAGTTGCATTGCATCCTTTTACAAGACAAAACAAAAACTTACATGGGCTGACCATTTTATTAGAATAGTACCTAATAGTTTGTTATGGAAAAAAAAACAAAAACATATTGCATGTTTTTCCTTCTTGTGACATCATGCGTTTGTATAAAATTGCTTGTGCAAAGTTACCCTTAGCAGATTGCTTCAGTTTGTTTTACATCAGTGAAGTGTCAATTTTTAAAGGATGCTCTGCTTCTATTTTCTTATCTCAGCATAGTGTTGAATCCAAGGTGAAGATCCTACAGAAATCAAAACCCAGAGAAAAACAAGGGACCATCATCACTTTCTTGACTTCCGTGGTGACTAAAAGAAGCATGTTTTGTGTCCATGTTTTGATTTCTCAACCAAAGAAATGGTTGAGCAATCCATTAATATTTCTGCGGTCTCATGACCAGTTGATGCTACAGCCCGAACGGCGCCTTCAATATTCAATAAATGTCCTGAGTGGGTGATGATGTCGATAGATGCAAGTTGAGTTTTCTTGGGGTTTCGTTTGTTCTCTGTAAACCTTTGCCTCTCCCAAACCATCTGCAAAATAACCATGGGGTCAGAAAATCTGTACTTAGATCATCATCATGAATATTTCGATGTGCAGCTTAGACGCAAATAGACTTTTGCAAACTCATAAGGGCTGGACATACCTCTCCATGTCTGTGTACACAAGCTGCTTGGACCTCGTGGACGAGCACATGCTCTTATTCACATTATTTATAGTTCAGCTGAATAACCACATTCCAATTGGAGAGCTACCGTTTTTTACTGTAGCATGTAAGGGGCAATAATGTGTTTGTGCACCACCACTCAGTAGAGGAGACGAAAAGAAGCGCCACGACAGAATAATTTTTCTTTAGCCAACTAAATTATACACCCTTGGAAACGAGTAGACTTCTCACTTTAAAGAAAGTTTATTTCTTTAAAATAAACTTTGTTGTTTTTCTTTTGCTCACAATCTGACCTGTTGTTTTCTTTATTGGCTTTCTGTTTAGCGCCACCCTCTGACCAAATTCTCCATCACTGCCAGTGACAAAGTCAACCCGATCAAAAGACTTTGTGCAGCAAATGAACATCTGCAGAGACCCATAGCAGTAGGCGGGTAGAGATGACGAAGGTTGCATCGCGACAGCTTCGCTGTAGAATGGACATTGGAGCAAACTAGGAGGGGCGAGCTAGGCATAAGGGTTTTAATAGGCTTCAATATCATTTTCTTGGATTTTAATTGATTAGACTTGCTCATTAATTTTTTCCAGCATTCATTCAAAACATTACAATCCATAATTTTTATTGATAAGTAAAGGAAGGTGAAGTTATGGATAGGAAAGTCATTTAACAGAGATTGACGGATTGCTGCAGCTCACTAAAATTAATTCATTTAATGAACATCCCGATTGTCAAAGAAAGCAAAGCTAAATCTTTGAGGGGGGGGAGGGTTGAGAGACTTGTAAAAACTAAGGATGAATGTTAAGGAAGTGGGGAGACCGAAGCCATACACCAGGGATGAAAGATATGTGGAAAACTTCTGACAAAAGCACAGGAAAACAGGGAAGACAGGGGCAGGTCCTTTGGGACAGTCCCAAAGCCCAGAAAGAGGAAGGCCTTTTTACAACTGATGGAACAAGGGAAAACACAACAGAGTCTTTTAGAAAGGAACTAACGTCAGTTTTTCCCCCTCAAGTCAGAGCACACTCAATTAGCAGTGTTTCCAAATTCAAATAATGAAATCATCACTAAACGTGTGGGTGGTTAGACATAATGTCTTGTTTTAACTCTGGAAAGTTTAAAGAATTTATCACTTTTACACCAGTTTTTTTCTTGCCATTTTAAGAAGATACATAAACACCACATTGGGCTTCCATAAAGAAGCCTTCTCCAAAAGAAATCCTGGGCGTGATCATTTGCACAACAGAAATGAGGGCTTTTACATCTTTTTTTTTTTTTTTTCCATGCACAACATTACAAGCTGGGCCAGCTAGGGAAATTTGCAGGAACGTTGGCAATATTGGATAAGAGGTATGTGAATGTAGGCAGAGCAAGTTGAGAGTTGCATTATGAGGTATGCTCCAAGATGTAAAATGCGCCTGGCTTTCTACAACAGCTAAAAAGAAATTCCAATCTACTTATGTCAAAAAAGCTGGTACCCAGAGATTTAAAGAGCACATTAGTCATTTGTATTCTAAATTTTTAAAAAGGTTAACTTTTAGTAAAAAAAAAAAAAAAAAAAAAAGAAACTCAAAACAAGTTAAACATCAGCAGGGAAAGATAAAAAAAGTCAAAATAAGAAATGTGACAGTGGTCCAAAGCACACCCTTTTCATTTCTGGGAAAGCAGCTGGACTGAGTTTGGTGGATGTGATGCTGTTGGGACTGCTGAAACTCTCCAGATACAAATCTGTGTGTGTGCTTCCATTCAGGGAACAGTCAGTTTAAGTTTAGCAGTCTGGTACACAATGAGGATTCACAGCCTCTGGGCATGAAAACTGACCGCTACAAAGATAGAGGAGCTGGGAGCAAAGCAGGAGTGGGCCTGGGCAGGCGGTTCCCTATTTAAAACCTCACTCTCTTGTCACAGTTGTGTCAGGGTAAGGATACTCTATCGGTTTGGGTGTTCGTTGAAGCTTGAAGTCTTAACCAACAATGAGTGAAAGGAAAGTAAGCACACTCCAGCTACCAAACAGCAACTATAAAAGCAGAACATGTTCTAAATTTACCAGTATTCAAAATGAGGGTTCCTCAGAACTAATAGTAGTAGCAACATTTCAGAAAGGTTTTTATTTTAATCATATGTTGTGTTTCCCTATCTTAAGGTCAGAAAAGCCATTATTTGTTTCAAAGACCTATTTGCAATATGTTTGTTATAGAAAAATACAATCAAGTTAAACGTGTTTATTAAAGCATTTGAAATTTTGCAAAAACAAATATCTTGAAAGACCTTTTTGTACTTTAGGGTCCTATAAAATCTGTATGATTAAGATATAATGCATTAGGCATTAGGTCATTAAGTAGATTAATTCTTATAGAAAAAGATACCTTAGGGTTCTTTGAAAGCTAGTTAAATTTTTCAAATTATGTATTTTCCATTTAGTATTTTTCTGAATTATCCCATAAACAAACTAAATGCTGTATTTTGTAGTTAATACCCAACATTTCTAAAGCTCCACATAAAAATGACCAAATTTATCTAGATTAATTTACTTAAATGATTCTGTACAGCTTTTAAAAAAAATCTACCAGTTATTCTTAATATTTCTGTAATTAAACAAATGTTACATTTTTAATGAACAAATTAATAGTTTATGGTACAGTGACATAAACATAAAAACTAAACATAAACACTTAGACAAGTTGATCCAAGACTGAATGTGTTGACTGAGATTACAGAACCAAAGGGGCGTGGCTAACAATGTCACTAGAGAAATATACACAAATGTGTTGGGGATTTATCCTACATGTTGTTATGCTCTATAAAGCAGTATGTCAACATGCATCGTGCTTTAGGAGACAATTCACTCAGTCACATTTGAGGTGTCCCTTTTCCTGACATTTTTATTTATTTCCACATAATAAAAACATCAGAGATATCTCAAGTGAACAGCATCTCCTCTCACACTCTCAGTTCCCTTGTTATTTTTTGCCACACCTAAAGTCATCGAAAATGAAAGACGCAGCCATGTAAAAACAGCAGAACAACATCAGGCTCTGTATTTGGAATTGGAGGAGCTCCATATCCATGAAAATATTTCACCTATGTGGGAAAAAAAGTTTGTCAGAAGCCCCTGGAAGTTTGGAAGTAAGAAATAGATGTTGACCACAAAATGAAACCATTTAAAGACTTGTTTAATTTTCATTAATTTATTTTACAATGAATAAATCATAAATCCACCCCGTATGTAATGCTTTGCTGTGAGTGCACTAGGAAAGTCGGACATGATTAATAGTAGCAGTCAAAGCAGGATTAGAGTAATTGATTGTCCATTTGAGCTTTTTTTCTGTGTAAACATTTTAAATCTGCAGGAAGGGGATAAATTAACATCATGTTGCTACAAACAATTTTATAATGCTGTTCTATGGATCTACAGTTGTGCTTTTCATATAATTAGCAGTTACATGCATTTTGGTGATGTTGTATAAAGTTAAAAGTGTGCTGAACATTTTTCATGTGCATAAACAGGGATTGTGACCAAATAAATAAATGAATAAAACACAGGCAAAACAGCTTTTGGCCTCCAACAAACACTTTTATACCATCCTCCTCAACATGTTATTGTCGCCATTCGATTCTGCTGATCAGGGTATTTTTCAGTACAGATGGGCCCTGGGTTATCAACCTTTGCCTCTGCTCTGTAGACACTCACACACTGTCATTGCTTTAGCCACATTGCATTCTGTCTGCAGTCCTTACATCCCTTGTCTGACAGACCAGCAGCTCTGGCGCATTGCTGCCCCACCAGGTCAGCTGTTCAAATCCCAAACCCCCAAACTGTTTGATCACATTTACCCACCACTTCATAATTTCACCTGCATTTTGCCATTGTCAAGTTATAGCTTCCACACCTGGATTAAATGGATTATTCCTTACTCAATATTAATGGCTAATGTATCTTTGAGGAAGGCTCCCCCCCCTTTTTTTTCTACTCAAAGTGAGTATTCAGTCTGGAGTGCAGGCGCTTCATTACTTCTAGTCAGCTAATTGCTTGCAGATGTATGTTAAAAAGAACAGCCTCTTTTTAGAAATTAAAGAATTTGAATGTCAAATTCTTAAACACAAGAATTTTATCTTTTATTACAGTCATGTACAAAAATGAAATGTAATTAAAAAGAAAATCAGAATTTATGTACTTAAATTAAATTAGCTGGTAGACCAGTTGCTTTTCAGTAACTAAACCCTGTTTAAGTTGTGAAATCTTCCAAGTAAACAATTCACACCTGGGGTGTCCATTTCATTCTCAGAGTATCATGTAAAGGTGAGAATTTATTAAGTTATTTGATCAACCCGACCTCTGAGAGTTCTTCACACTCAAAGAGGAAGACCAAAGTTCAAAAAGGTGCTGCTGCAGTTTTACTGAGCCTTGAGGGGAAAAACACACACACACTGTACTCCCATCTCTCTGAAAAATGAGCTTTGCCCTCAGGGTGAAGACCCTCAATCACGATAAAAACACCAATCCTAAATCAGATATGTTCAGCCATTTAACAGGCTAATGTTACCTTGAGTTAAATAAAACCATCCGTTGTGACTTGGATGCTCCATGTCAGATTATCTACAGCTTTCCTTGTGTGTCAAAGGTTTCCAGTATGTTCTGCGAATGCCAGTTCATGTTCAGCTCATGACAGATGAGGTGCTGACTGAGAGAAAGGCAGGGTGGTATGCTGGCAGATGGAAGCCTTGGAGGCTTAGAGGTAAACCTGAAATAGCCCTGCTGCTGCATTACATCACAACTGACTTCATCGTCACGCCGGCCGCTGCATCATGCAACCGCCAAAGGTGTCACGAGGATAGGTACAGCTGCTGCAATGGTTGAACTCTCTCAAGTAATTGACTGCATACTTCACTTCCAAAAAGAACAATAAGCTGCAGAAGCGGGGTTTTTTTGTGTCAATAATTGTCCACATCCGACGCAATATGTTGTTTTTATTACTCCGCTAATATGGCAACAAAATGTGTCTGCTTGAATGTTAAATTTCAGATGCATTTCAGACACCACAGTGTAACTCATGCAACAAAAAGAGAAAAACATCTTTTTTTTTTTGACAATTTACTCAAAACCACAACCACATCAAAGTCAGGCAGCTAGGCACTGAGCCAGTGTGTTGGCGAAATCGTTCAAATGCTGCTTTTCTAAATGTTTAGCCATCAAATATAGCAAACCAGTTTTTAAAACTATGCTTCATTTGAGCTCAATTGTGGGATCAGTTGTAACAATTTACTTAGCAGGAATGCACGCTTCTTGTTTCCCAAGCGGAAGAACAAGTTAGTCTACGTGTTTAACAGGTCCAAGTATTGTTTCCATGTCTTCTGTTGACAAGTCCACCCAGGATGCATTAACAGTAGCAGACTCAACACAAAGCACACAGTGGCCTGTGAACCTTTTCATATTTCTCACATCACAACTATAAACATGAATCTCATTAATATTTAATGTGGCTAACACAAAGCCCTGTGTAATAGTACAGTGGAAGGAAAATTATGCATGGTTTTCAAAAATGTTGAAATATGAATATGTTGAAATATGATGTGCATTTGGGTTCAGCTCTCCTAAGTCAGTACTTTTTGTAGAACCATGTAACTGAAGCTGGAAACATTCTGTGGCATGACTCTGCAGCTCTGCACATCTACAATGAACTCTTTTCTTTGAAAAACAGCTCATGCGCAGTTATATTGGATGGATGTCTAGATTAGGGTCTAAACTTTGGCTGGGCCATTTTAACTCATGAAGATTCTTCTCAGTGATAGATCTCGTGGCATATTTAAGAACTTCTTACTGATAGATGAATTTACACCCCAGTTTAAAATTGTTTGTTGCTTCTGCCAGGATTTCTTTCAGGATTATCCTGTATACACAAATAAAGCATGTGATACTTTAAAATCAAAGAGATGTCACACAAAATAATGACAATTTCAACATTTTGCAATTACAAAATGTTCTCAACATTTTGTTGCTTTAGACTTTACATTGCCTCAGGATGCTTTTCGCATGTGATTCAGATGTGTTTTGTGGGTTTAAATAGCCTAAGGTCACTTAGAGAATCATGTGCTTCACACACATGGAACTGTTCAGTCGACTGATGCTCATTTCATTCAACTCAGAGAGAGCTCCAGCCAGATAAAATGAAGAAAATGACCAGCAATCCCAGAGTACCCTCTGGGAACAGGAAAGTTTCCATTAAGTCCAGCTAAACATTGAGAATGAAAAAATAAGAAACAAATGTCAACAAAATAAAAGTGTTGTCCTTTTAGGTGCATCATCTTTAACTGATAGTAGATAGTAACCCAATGGAAAATAAACTAGAGAGGGAGTGTTTCCTTGGAGTTGAATAGTTTTAGATGCATGGAAAAAAATACCTATGGAAGAATGGCAATGAATGAAAGTTGACAGCATGAGCACCGAGCATGAAATCCTGCTCTGTATTTGAAGTCAACACCATAAAGAGTTTCTTCAGGACTGTGCACTTGGCCGGAATGACAGACAAAAACTGTGCCATGAGTCATGCTGGCAATATTATGGTGTGGCCCCGTCAATAGATGCCTGAAAAACTCTCATACCCAGCCTGTCAATAAAAGGCCCCACTGGATGATGGATCTGCTTCAGCAAAGCTGCTCAGAAGCAACACTGGAATATAAATGGACCACAACACAACAACAGGACACTTTGGGAATGTTTTCTCTGGGATCCAGTTGGAGCAGAGACAGAGGATGAGCATGACTGCCACTATCACACATCAGGGGTTTTATTTATTGGTCGATTACATCACCCACCCCTCTTGCTCCATGTGATAATGTTTCAGGAACACTGGGCACACAAACTTGGCCATGTGCTTCTATGTCCTCGCTGCCAAAATAAGTCAGCACTTTCTAATACAGTGTGGCTACAGTTTCACTTCATCCTGGCCAGGTATTGTTGGACAGTGATGAGCGTAACTTGTCAACAAGACCGCAGATTATTAATATGTAGGCTGCTTGTGATGCTGCCCTAGAACACAGAGTCATTTTGTTTTTTTGTTTTTTCGAGGGGGGAGGAGTGAGGACGGTGGGGTGCTGTAACAGTTTGAATATCATGACTCTCAACTATGAGTCATTTTAGGACACAGTCGAGTGCAACACAAAGGAAACAATCTTGGGACAAAGCACAGCAAAAAACTGGCTCTTGACTCTCTTTTCTGGTAAACTTACATAAACATTTATTTATTAAGCCATCTGCAGTGGTGTGAAAAGAAATGTGTGAGCCAGTTTGCATGGGGAGAAGGATGCTGATGGTGACCAGGAAGAAGAGGTAGAGTGGGAGGAAGACAAAGATGAATGAGGTCATGGTGAAACTGAGCATGGTGTCAGTTGCTTGGTCATTCACCAATTACTCATAATCAAGTCCATCTTTCCAAATAAAATCAAAAACCATACCACAAACTTAAGTTTTTCTCAAACATAATTATGTCGAATTAAGCATCATGAGGGTTTTATTAAAAATAATCTCACCATTTCTGTTCAAGCATGAGTTCAAGTAGAAAAGGTAATTTACTAACCCTGCACATGTCAGCCCATTCATTCCACTGGGACACATACGGCAGTACGTATCTCTTGTTTCAGAAAGCCGGTTGGGCCTATTGGAGCGAACCCAGTTATACATGCTACAGAGCTGGAGCACTTTAAATTCTTCACTTTCACAATGACAACTCCGCTACAAACAGCAGCAAATGGCACAGAACACAGTGTCCCAAAGTGTCACCTGCCACCTGAATCTTAAGGGTTCCCACGCTGACCAGATAATTGGCCAGTAAATTCAATCGACTTTGAACGAGCTCGTTTCCTTCTTAATAATCACGACGCTGAGCGCTTCTTCCGACTGCTGCCTGCCTACCTTCCGTATGGGGCGACCACAGCAGCAGACAGTCACGATAAAAATGACACAACTCACCCTTAAAACGTGCAGCGGTATAAAAAATATCCTTATTCTGAGATTCTTCCACTGGCAGCAGATCTCCGGTTGTTACATTATCCTAACCAGCGGCGCGGCAACAAACGGGGTTTCCCCCCCCCACCAAACAGATGTGTGATTTTCTTCTTCTTCTTTCTTTCTTTCTTTTTTTTTTTTTTTAAATACCAGTCCTGGTGCCGTGCGTAAAATCCAATCGCTTCAGCGTCTCAGCTGCGGCACAACCGGGGAAATAGAAGGGTGTAACAGGGATGTGGCTGCTGTCCGCTCCCCTTCTCTCCTACGGACGGAGCATTTCCACGCTGCTCCATGAAGCGAGCGACCGAAGTTCCCTCTCCGCCGCCGGTTGTAGCCTAATTCAGTTTCGTGGAGAGTCAGCCCCGCCCTGGGCTGAAGACGGTCTGACGGAAAGGCGAGCCCGAGAAGCGCGATAACCAATCGGTGAGTGCACGGGGAGGCGCTGCTTCTCCCGGTTAACTATCGGGGTGACTAAGCGTTATCTTCGGTCCGTTTGGGTCATGGGAGCGAAAACATTTAACCCTTTTCCATGCAGGTCCACTGCTTCTGCTGGGGGAGAAAAAAAAACAAAACAACAAAAACCCCAACTCCGCAGCGATTTATGTGAGCCACACAGATGCGTCCCAATCAGTTAGAATATCATCTCAAAGTTAATTTAGGTCAGGAATTTATTGCACACAAAGAAATATGTGTCAAGCGTTACAGCCAACGAAAGCCCTAAAATTAACTTGAAATTTAATTTAAATATTGCTGGAGAAGAGCAAAAAAGGAGAGTGATGTGATGTTATTGCTTGTAATATCATGGGAAAAAACTGCAGTTGTCCAGCTGACAACTGGGAGAGTAAACCACTGTCCAAAACATAGTTCTGTATCCAAACATATTAAGGGAAAGTTTGGTGGAAGGAAAAACTGTTTTGGAAACAAAAGGCTCCAGAATTGAGAGAATTGTAGCTTGAGTCAATTAAGGACCACACCACTGTACTCGGGACATGACGCTGTTGTATTTGCTGAGGTGAACCATTCCTGAACCAGTGACAATATAGAACTATTAGAAAAAAGAGAATGGGCAGAACTGTTTGAGACATACCACAAAATAATAGTCACAATTATAATGTTAACAATTGTAACATTATTAATAACAATAATGTTGCAATTATTATTACAAAATAATTGTAATATCCTAATGAAACATTCAAAGTATTTTGTTTATGTGAAAGAATAAACACTTTTTCAACACCTGCAAGTTACAGGGACAAGAATTGGAAAAATAAGAGCTCAAGGAATATGCATAAATCATTTGTTAAAATAATTTATGCTTAGGCTGTTGGCTTGAACAAAAAAATGTTTGTTAATATTGTCTTAAAGAATATGTATTATCTTAATTAGACATGTTTCCTAGGCAGGTTGGAAATATCAGTGACATACTGTAGTTTGACTTGTACAGAGCAGCTGCCTTTTCCCCATGATCAAAACAACATTCTGCAGAGCAAACGATGTAAGGTGGGGGAGGAGGAATATATTCACTCCATTTCTCACTCTGTCCCACTCCTCACAGGCCTGCTACACCCAAATAATCTTTAGTTTCATGGTGAAATAATTTCTTCATATACAGTCATGTACGCAGGGCCCTCATATCCTCTGAGTGTGGGGTTTGATGTTTGAAAACAGGCTGCACAGTACAGCTGACTACAGCAACATTTCCCATGCAAACGCCTCACACACTTGAGATCAAGCGGGGAGTGCATGCATGGATAACCTCCATATGTCACATCAAATTATGTAACTTTTTTAACTTCAATGTAGAAATCTGCTCCTTAATGGCTCATTGAATTAACTCAAGTTAATTCACTAAAAGGTAGATTCAAATGTCATATTTTTTGGAGCAAGTATAAGTGCAGCATAGTTAAAACTGTTATTTTTTTCCACACTGTCACTTTTAAAAGTTTTCCACCAATTTGTATGTGACTGCAATAAATTGCTTTAATGTTTGGATCTTAATATCTTCAAGACATGAATGGAAGATGCATAAATGCTTTATATTGACTTCAAACTGGAAAAACATAACAATCTTTACCTCTTTATTTAATATATAGTATTAAGTTTAGAGTATAGCTCTATGTATTGTCTTAGACCTGACTGGATCTTCACAATCCTCATTGTTTCAGTTTCAGTTTAATTATTTAGAGGAAACTCTCCAATGTATGCAAAATAGCTTAAGGGCACAAATCACATATGCTCTCAAATGCCTCTTCAAACTATTTTTCGGCGGGTATGCAATTGAGTATCTGGGTCTAATATGAATTATCATTTGTTACTAATTCAAACAACTTAACTTAACTTTCTATGAGGGATTTATTACTAAAAACATTTTTATGGTTCAGGCCTCTTAATGGAATCTGTCCACATGACTCAATGATGATGAGCATAACATCACATGCCCATTGATTTTGCTCAATGCTGCATTTTAGCAAAGATTACACAGTAGAATTACACAGAATCCAGTAAGAAAAACAACAACGGAGAATCCACATTCTGCTTATTACCCTAATACCACATGACCCTTGAGTCATGGTTGCTAATGTACAAAACTGGACTTTAGCGCAATTTGATTTCAATGCTCTGTTGTAGGAGCAAAAAGACAGTTGTAGCCGTGTGCTGAATTTAAGTCTCTTAGAAAGCGAATATTTGACTTAGGAGAACAAGATTCCTCTGTAGCACCAGTAACACACCCCGCTGCTCCATTTAATAAAAAGCCCATTTGAGTACATTCCATCAGTGAAAGCTCAGATTCACCTGGGAATAGTCTTCAGGAGGGAGGCGGATGCTAAGAAGCAGAGAGATTGAGGTGTTGACAAGGGGCTCTAAATGTGACAATTTACATGGAATTTGGTCACATTAGTTAAATTCTTTCTCATATAATTAGACAAATTATAATAGAATAAAAGAAAACTTTAGATTGCAGTTAATTTGGTATTTAACTGTATTTAACTATTTAGCAGCATAAAGAATACATTTTATCTTCATTTCACACAAATTGTAACAATATTCTGGAGGTTTTTTGTTACACTGATGCAAATTCAATCTGTCAAGCTAGACACTTCAGCATATTCCTTTCTTTGTTGTTTAAAAAGAATGACATGACGGTGGCAATTGTTGAGAAATTTCAAGGACAAATTATTCATCAGCAGATTGTTTCACAAATGCTATTTGTTCCATTTGCCCTTTATTATCAGCCCCTAATTCAAAGTTTTTATGGGGTGAGTGTTTCCCCAGATCACTCTGGAGAGAAAGGAGAGAGTATGGATTTCAAGTAATTAGAAATACACTCATAAATGTAAATGTAACCCATTAAAATAAGCTTAACCAAGTTCTCCAATACATTTCATTCAGTACGACTGAAGATTATCAACAATCTCTAGGAGTAACAAAGATACAACATTTCTTAATTCAAAATATATTACCAGCAACAGTTATAATGTTGATTGGTTCAGTTTTACTTGCTATTTGTTTTAATTACGTTTTCACAAGCATTAAATTGAAAAACAAAAAAAGCAAAGAAAAACACCACTCTTATGTAGTTCACTGTATTTAGATCTACTATCTGGTGTAACATGTACATGTAGTTAATAAATTAATATATTTGGAATAATCTGCAGAAAGTATGTAAGACATAATATATATTATTGTTGGTATTTTGGCAATACATAAAAATATAGAATACATTTCACAGTAGAAGTGGATATTTTTCATTACATTAGTACATTTAAGGTTACATTTTTGCTGTTTCTTAATAATAAAATGTAACGTGCTACATAATTGTTAACCGTTTATGTGACGCATGCTGGCATCATGGTTTTACATCGTAGCATTTGGCAAGAACTGATAATGTGCTAGCTTTTTACAGATCGCAATTTTTATATGGGATAGTTTGACCATCTAGATTAAGTACCAGGGGAAAGGGAGCAGGGGAGCAACCCAGGAAGAAGAGATTAAGTAGTTTTTTTCTCAGCTCAACCACAGATTGTAGATATTGATCCATACTTTTTTGCACAGTTTGAATGGAAGTGATTTAAATAGAAGGACTTTCTTTCTTTTGTAATTTTCTAACATTTATTTGTCAATGTACATTATTTTATTCTGTCAACAGAAAGACACTTATGAGTGAAAGATGTGTTAAAACATAGTTAGAAGGATTTTCTTCACTGGACTGGAACAATGATAGATTACATTTGTTTGCTTTCAATTATGCTAAATCTATGATGTAACTCTACTATGTAGCACATTATAATTTTTTCTGGTGTAGTACATTCCTTTTACAGGAATTAACTGTGTGGTTCAGATTTTGTAACTTTTGCTCCACAGCTCTTTTCCCAGAAGAACAATCTGGTACAAGAAGCTTTTTTTACTGCTAACTATTTGAAACCCGAGTTTACTCGCTATTCAAATTATGCTAAGCAAAAATAATATCAGAAATTAAATGAATATGTCAGATTTTTTAAACTTTGCTACATGTACTCATCTGTGTAAGAAATACTTAGTGGCCGACAGGGAGTCCCTGATTGATAAACCATGAAGCGAGTAATTAATGGTGAAGTTTCCCATGAGACTGCAGAGGGTTAAAGCTGGGTCAAAGGCAGCATTACGGAAGCTGTGAAGGACCTGTCAGAGCTCCCACGTCCCCCTAAAGGCCCATCAGTCAGTCGCAGATAAAAGAGCTGAGTGAAAGGATAATGTTTAACCAAAAGAGCCATGTCAGACGGTCCATAAACTGCTTCCTTTTGCAGAAAGAGACACAAGAAACACAAGCCTTTCTGGAATAAGAACAGAGATTTTTTTTCTTCTCATGTAAGAGTGACATGTTGTAAAGAGGTTAAATTGTGTTGAGAACATGTATCGATGACGCCGTTAATCAGCGTGTTAGCATAGATCATAACATCCATGTGTCATGAAGAACAAAACATCTATTTTGGAAAATGTGGCAAATTTATTCTGATAGCAAAAAAATAAGGAGGTTAAATGAAATTCATGGTTGTGCAGATTTATTCCCCCTTGTTTCATTGATAAGAGCAGAGAAACCTCAACCTGACTCAGCGGCTGTTATTTATGAAAACCACAAGTGTGACTTGAGACATGAAACTGTTATCAGCGATGGTTGATGGGTTACTGGACTGGAGCTGGTTAAATCAATAAAACAAACTGCTCAAAGGTTTTTTTATTGAATGATCTATTAAAGGAGCCTTAAAAGGCCTTTCACTTTGAAAAGTATTCCACATGAAATCTTTATTAATGCACTGTGTAAGTTTACAATAAACATAACTCTGCAGAAATGTCTCTCTAACTGAAAAAAATCCCCAAGCTTCCAGACTCTCAAGCTAAATAAATACATCTATAATTGTATGTAATTTATGTATGCACTCCAGATTAACAGTCTACATATGGTCCAAATTATGTGGTGGAGTTAAAGGTTGTGGGCACAACATTCAAGATGTGGACAAAGACAAGCCTGTTTCCTTATAGCCATGTCTTTGTTAAGTAGGTGTGTGAAATGGATCACAAATGAAGTCATATTTCCATCTCCCAGAGAGACTTCAACCAGTTGTGCAGCACACACCAAATGGCTGCAGTAAACAACGAAGGGGAGTCTTGAATCATTAATTATCATCAATTATTAATCTCATCACATATAATTGGCTTCTGGGCTCTAACATGCTCTTAGTAACAAATAATTCAATACAGCCAGCCACTTAAAGACAACACATGAAAACATCCAATACATAACAGGTGTACAGAAAATTATTGGTTATTATTTTATTTGTTAGCTTACTCCTTTATTAGTTCTTTGATTAAGAGAAGTCTGCAGTAAAGGCTCAGAAATAACTATGCAAACTACAAAAAATTAGTGCTTTAAAACATTAT
>CAEFZX010024644.1:0-102806 GCA_903066825.1 Alfaro cultratus | reverse complement strand
AGAGTCCTGCTAATGATCTCATTATTTGAATCAGGTGTGTTGAAGTAGAGATACATCTAAAGGTTGCAGGAGGCCGGCTCTCGAGGCCTGGAGTTGGCCACCCCTGCTATATACAGTATAAGGCTTATAAAGTTATTCCGAGTGATAAACTGTCATTAACACAGAGGACAGTGTTAATGACTTTAGTACATGTTTAAGTGAGTACGTTTCTTCACTTAAGATAGCATATTAGGACTAGGCAGGCGTAACATTATCTGCTAAGTTGTTAGCGGAAGCAAGAGCAGGCATTAGCAAGCTTTTTGTTAGCTTCGTTCGTCCTTCGAATTTTGACAAGTTGGTTAGAAAGTGAAAATAGATGGAAAAACAGACTGACCTGTCTAATTTTGTTCTAAATGCTCCGTTAGACGCATCTTTCATGAGAAGCAAAACGGAGTTTTAAGAATGAATTCACAAACTTTAGAGGATGACAGTAAGTTACAAACAGGTGTTGATGATGGCTCATGCTGCATTTTATTTCTTTTCAAAGGTTATTTCCATTTCATTTAGCATCATAAACAAAGCTTAAATAATCAATCACATAATTTTGTCCAACTCACCATCACCTGTATTTACGTTAGCGGGGAAGAGCTAGTAGACGAGTGGACAGAGGGCCCCATTTTGGGTTTATCTGACAGGCAGAGTGGAGAAACACGAGCGACATGTTGGGAGCAACCACCAATAAATCCCTGCTCTTTACAGATAAGCCTTAAAAATCACCAACGCCTGAGAGGCAGTTCATCTCGAATAACAGGGAAATATCAGGAGCAAGTATCCACACTTTAGCCACATATTTAAATGGATTTTCAACAAGCACTGACCATCCTGATGCTCAATTTTTCTTATCTTTCTCCTTTGCAAACTCGAGTCCTGTCAGCTTGAATGAAGAGCCTCTGGAAATGTTATCAACTGCCTCCAACAATTATCATTTAGATTTAGATATGTCTTAAATGAAATCATTGTGGCTCTGGTTGAGTGTTCAAAGATATGTTGTATTTTTTTTTCAGGGTAGATGTGTGTTTAGCTCCAGTGATGTTATCTAAGGAAAAACAACCCCGCAGCATGATGGTGTCACCACCACATTTCATGGTGGCCAAGGTTGTGTATGAGTGTTTACTCCATATTGGGAAAAGCAGTCATCGTTCTCACAAATGTGTGTCACGCATATTGGATTTATGACAAAATCTAAAACTACACAGAGTTTATGGCTATAAAATGACACAATGAGAGAAAGTTGGATAATTCTGATACTTTCAGAAGCTGATTTGCTTTTAGGTCAGCAGCTAGTGAGCGGAATCGCCAAATCTGGCTCAATAAAATACATTGTGAAAGTCAGTAATGTAGCATTCACTTCAGTGGTAGGAATTGAGCATCAGATGGGTCATGTTACATTTTGCAATACATGTTTCAATTGGAGCGACATTCCAGCTGAGCAACATGTCGGGAACTAGAGAACAACCCACTGCTGACTGAAGTTTAAAAGATTTATAAAGTGTCACACTGAAATGTTTCGGACTGAAATTGTTTTAAGGTGACAAATATGTTCTGGTTTTGTAACAGCAGGGAGGCAGAATAAACGTAAAAAGAAAAAAGAAAAATCTGGATTTTTAGCAACTAAAACCATATACACTGCAAAAATCTTTACCAAGTGTTTTTGGTCTAGTCTCTAGTGCAAATATCTCACTGCACTTTAAATAAGACAAAACTAACTTACAACTAACATTTCAACAAGACATAGAAGCTTGTTTTAACCTGGCAAGTCCTTAAAATGGATTATAAAGTACTGGCTCCGCTGGCAGATATTTTTACTTATAGCATTCATTTTTCCAATATTGGAATAAATTTTTAAAAATTGTCATTTGAACAAGGGTGTCTAAACTTTTTTTGTACGTTTACTGTAGGCAGAAAACTGCACGTTTCTTTAGTCCTACACATTTACATGCATCAAATTTCCAACATATCACATTTTGTCACATCGTTCAACAAAATTCCTTGAGGGTTTATGCTTTTAAACCCTTTTTTATTTTTTGCCTGATTCTACTTTTGACTCACAAAGCTAAGCAATCTAATCTAGTTGAATTTGTTTAACACAGGATAAAAAAAGAAACCCCTCCAGATTTGTTTTCCAGATTGGTTTTCCAGACATCCTACATCCGCACGTTTGCTTTTGTTACTTTGTGCTGAGCGCTCTGGTGGGCCGGACCGATGCAGAATGCGCCTTTAACTCATGTATCAGGTTAATCCGGAATCGCTTTACACCAGTCTCTTCTTTTTATTTTTTTTTATTGAAAGAGCGTTGAAACCGGCTTTGCTGTTTAGCCACGGCTGTGGGTTCCCCCCTCTCTCCCCCTCTCTTTCCTTTCTGTATGTCCTGGGAAGCAGGGTGAGTAATTACATCATTGTAGCTCTGGCTTTCAGGCCTGCCTGATTGGTTTTGTGGGAACCTTGCTGCTGGAAGGAAGGAACTGCAGGTGTGTTTATAATCAGGACAATAGAAAGAGCAAAGGAAATGTGTGAATGTGCGCTGTTATTCACAGATGGAGGAGTGTTTGCATGTGATTTTTTTTTCTTTTCTCAGTCTATTATATCCCCTAAAGTACATCGTTTGGTTCCCAGAAACACTAGATGAACACAAACAGCCGAATTACTTTGAATAAAATCAGAGGGATCTGAAGTCTTTGTCCTGCTTAAGTGCCAAAAAAGCTTAATGTGCGAATTTACCTCCCGACCAGGTTGTTTACGGTACAGCCATTACTCTGCTTCCTGAAACACAGGCGATCTCAAAGGTCTACTTTATTGCATGCAGAGTGCCGACTCGCTCACAGCTAGCATAGCGCCGCAGCGCGTGGAGTGTGGGCCAATAAGAGAAGCAGAGAGACACAGTTTCTTGCCATTGTTCACTCATTTCCTGCATGTGTGGCGCTTGTCGAGCTGCTGGAGTCCCCGCGCGCCTTGGCGAGGACCTGATGCAAAAAAGAGCGGGCCAGTTTTATTTATAGTGGTGTGTGTGCGAGCGCCGCGTGTGCGTGTGTGTGTGTGCAGCAGAAAGAAAAGAAAAGGAAAAAATAAATAAAAGCAAAGCACACCCGTCACTTTGTACGTGACGCAGGGATCAGGAGGGAGAAGCTGAAAATAGTAGCGCTCTGTAGTTTTGTAATTTTTTTTTTATTCAAATGTCTTCAGCAGCGGTTGTGTGAAAAGTAAACGTGCGGCGCTTTGCAGAGCTATGTATAGTTCTGGAACTTTATCATATTTTGCCACAACCAAAGTATGTAGCGGGCCGACACAATGCAGCTGTAAAGTGGAAGGCAAAACAAGTTTCTAGTATTATTTACAGATAGTTTAGTAATTAAAGTGATTTAAAAAGCCGCGTTTCAACAGTTGAAAAGCTTCCCAACAACAACCAAGCACTTTAACGTCTTTCAGTCTGGTTTTTGTGCTCAGACTGTTCCAGTCAAAGTGTTCGTTGACATCCACATAAATACAGTCTGTAAAGGAACCACAGTGACCATTTATCACTGCTGCCCATGACAATATCACTGAAACGACTGGAGAGCTGGATGAGACTCACTGGTGCAGAACTTGACTTTATCAGGCCATACCTAAAAAAAGAGGGATTTTTTCGTGTCAATAGGCAAAAGTCAAAAGTCGGGAACCTCAAGGTCCAATCATAGGACCCCTCATATTCAATATCCACATGCCTCCACTAGTTCAAGAAATGAGATTAGTTTCCATAAGATACGATGACACCAAGTGACTCAACCCATTCAAGCGCTTGGTAGATGCATTGAACGAATCAATGCGTGGATGTGACATAACTTCCTTCAAAAAACTGAAGATATTATTTTTGGACTGAAAGTAGAACGATCTAGAGTCACAACTAGAAACTAAGGATCACGTCCGAAATCAGAGTCCAGTGATGGACTCAGACCTGAACCTTCAGAGACTCATTGAGACAATCACAAAGTGAGCCTCCTATCATGTGAGGAATATTTCTTGGACTGACAGTTTGACCTATTTTCTGATTCATTTCGCTTACTTTGACAACCTGTGGACACTCACAGTAATTTAATATATATCTAGTCATCCTTAAAATATGGGGGGGGAAACATAAAACAGTACAATTCTGAATTTCACACTCTTGTTCCACAATATATGCACATTATTCAGAACATGTTTACATCAAACATGTCTAGCAAATGCTGGGTGTTTTACAATATCCTCTTACTTTTTACATCCATGTCTACAAAAGACATTTTTCCATACATCAGCATATAAGCAAAGACAGTAACAGAGCAAGTAGAGTGGCCCAGTCAAAGTTCTCACACAAGTCTAATAGAGAATCTATGGCAAGATTTGAAAATTGACGTTGAAATT
Organism: Alfaro cultratus; assembly: GCA_903066825.1. Taxonomy (NCBI): domain Eukaryota; kingdom Metazoa; phylum Chordata; class Actinopteri; order Cyprinodontiformes; family Poeciliidae; genus Alfaro; species Alfaro cultratus. Next base: position 98,393 of record CAEFZX010024644.1, on the reverse strand, counting down.
GATACAAACTCTAGCAATCAAACTGAGTTTAAGCTATTTTACGAAGAAGGATTTGCAACAGAAACTGTTTTTTTTTTCACATTTGTCAAAATTTGTGTATCATGCAAAATATAAACACTTTTTCCATTGCACATGATCAAAAATCGGACGTTACTACTGGCGGAAAAGACACAGGATGACAGGAAGTGGTAGGAGGATGACGGCCCTGCATTTTTTTTTTATGACTTATTGCATACAAACTTGTTCGTGTGTGATTTTAATTGTTTTTCTTATTTAATGGAATCACTGTAATTGCAATGTTGTGTTTATTATTTTCAGATGTGCCATTAGAGCAGCTGTACCTGAAACAATTTGAAGCTCAAAGTGCAGAACCATTTGGACTGAGAAACCTTTTATTTAAAAGACGAAAAGAAAAAAAGTTGGAAAACTATGTTCCGTTTGCTTTCCACTTCACAATCCGGTACCACTTGCTGATCCATACACAAAGTAAGAGGCGAGAATGCTTGGCCAGACTCTGTATCTCTGCAGTGTTGGGTGTAAGAGAGGAGTGCCCATTTAAGCAGCCAAAGATACAATTTTAAAACTCGCCAGCATCGCAAATCGATTCTGACAGGTAGTTACACGAGGTTTATTTTCCGGTGTGTACGCTGAACTGCAGAGCGTCCGACTAAAACCTTTTCAATTTGCTCACATTCTCGCCGTTCATTTGAGGTCAGAGCGCCTCAGCGGGGAGAAACCCGGGCTGCGAGGCTTCCATCTCCCCGCTCTGACTCTTTTGCACTTCAAAGTCTCACAGCGCACCTTGAGATCACCAACTCTGAATCTCAGATGCAGAATAAAGGAGATATATTATGCTTTGAAGAAATTGATCCCGCAAGGATGGCAAGCTGGATGTCAGCCAAGGTGGTTATGATACGGTTACGGTTCTGTCAGGCAGGTTTTGAATAATTTCTCTCTTTTTTCTTTCTACCTCAGCCTTTTGTGAAAACGGTACTATTAGATATGCTATTATGAGTCAATAATCTTCATCCCTAGTGTCGCTGCTGTGCTTGAAGTGTCTCTGGATGTCGTGTCAATCGAGAGGGAAACGTCGTCTGCAATCAAAGCAAATGGATGCGACTGAGATTTGACCCAATTTGTTTTCAAGTTAAAGACTTAGTATGTCAGGAAATCTTCACTCTTCCACCAGGTAGAATTAGCTAAACAAAAATAAAGGTCTGCATCGCATCTTGATTTGCAAAAAAGCTGCCTGTACTCTGCTGCCCTTGCTATGCATACAACTGCTCATAAGAGATTACAGCAGGACGGAGCATATAGCAAAGTCAGTAATCAATGTGAATGCGAAACATGCTCATTGCTCAGTGGACCGAATGAAAAGAAAAAAAATCCTTACTCCTGACACGACATTATTTCTACGAGTCTATTAGAAAATAACTGCATTTGCAAAGACGGGGGAGGAATACATTATGAGCAGTTAGGCTGAAATGACAACACACATTATGAGGCGATTAGTTTACACAGGCAGCTAATGGATCCAATCACAGCACATTAATAAACAAGACACTTAGCTTTGTATCCACCTGAAGAGCCTCATCAATCTTTTTTTGCGATAGCCACAGCCGGGCCAGGCGGCGTGGGCCCAATATTTCGACTACTGGGTGGGGAGGGGGACCGATGTCAATCGCTCTGGTCTCGTGTTTAGCCCCGCCGCTAGTTTTGCAGGAGAGAGAACAAACGTCTCTTGGAGTGAAAGAGCAATCAGTATGATTATTCTCTGTGCCCCGCTGCACAAAATGACCATCATATATCTGCGGGAGTTGATAGGATTGGCGATCAATGGCCATGAATCAATGGCTTTAAAGTCAGGTGCTCTGAAAGTGGACCCAAACGCTAGCACGTTTGACGGTTCGGCCACCGAAGGGTTATATTAACTCAAATGGAAGCTAATGTCAAAGCTGCAGAATTACGACTCAGAGGATATTTCCACATCAGCCACTTTGTTGGGTACACGCTAACACAGCTCGGTAGAACCAGGTTGGACCCCCCAACCCCCACATTTGCCCTCAGACCTGCTATAATTCCTTCTGGCAAAGATTTAGCAGGGCGTCAAAATAGCTCCTCTGAGGTTTTGATCCATATTTACACTTAAAGTCGACACACCTGATGTGACTCTTTCATTCCTCAACATCTCAGATGGTTCTGTTGGATGTGGCTCTTGGACTGCAGCGTCCCATTGTCATGTGCAACAAACCAGATTGAGGTGATTTGAGATTTTCAACATTGGTGCTTTGGTCTGCTGGATGTAGCCATGAGAAGATGGATGGATATAGCCAACAAGAATACTCATAAAATAATGTTTGGTTTGTGACAATGGCCCCAAATTGTACCCGAAAATATTCCTCTACACCTTAATATCACTACACCACTACCACCAGTTTGAAGCACTTTGCTGAGAATGTGCAAATTGTACTCTTAGTTTACCATTCTTATCAGAGGCAGTACCCATTGTGGTGGTCTGCTACTGCATCCCGTCCAGTTATGTTGTGTGTTCAGAGATGGTATTGTGCATGCTGTGGTTGTAATAAATGGATTTTTGACCCACTTTCTGTCACTTTCAACTAGTTCGCCTGTTCTCCTCCGGCATCAATGAAGGATTCTTATCCACAGAACTGAAGCTCACTGGATATTTTTTTCCATTTTCAATTATTCTCTGTAAGGCTGAGAGAAAGTTGTGTGTGAAAAGATCACTAAGTCAGCACTTTTTGAAACCAACATACCAAAAAAATAAATAAAGTGACTCACACCAGCCCTGTTTGGTCTGCTTTGACTGAACTCTAGTTTGTTTGACCAGAAAGTCAGATTCATTTCGGGAGATGAGAATCGAACTCTGATGCCGACCACAAAAGCAAACTGTTGTCAAGCCTAAAAATCTAGGTTTGGGTTTGGACCAGAGACCATATCAAAAACAATGGAGGAGACTATAGCCCAGGGCATTCTGGGTAAACACTTCCAAAACAATCAGATGAGTCTAACACTAGCAGTATAAATGACTTGTGACAGAAGAGAAATCCTGCACTGCTAAAATTTGGTTACTCCATTTTTATTTAGATTTCGCGAAAAAAGAAGTTGAACTCAATTTCTTCTTCAGAGGTACTGCTGTCATTCCCTTCAGCGGTTCTTGGTACAGCGCCCCCACAGGTAAGGGGGAGGAACAAGTTTTTCAATTGGTTTGAATCATTTGTCACAATGGAGTGAAAGTGAACAGCTCCATCTGAAAATGTCACAAAAGTTACAATTTTGCTCCCTACGCAGGGTCTACCAAACGATCAGGATTGAAAACATCCTAAAAGGCCTTTTCTTCCACATTCTGATGCTCAACTTGAACATCACCACATGCATTGAGTTCCTGTGACGTGGTTGGTTGGTTAAGTATTTGTTTTAGCAAACAATTAATTGAAGAAGTATAAAAATGGCTGGTGGCTGTATTATCAATTTACCAACTGTCTCTACTGAGCTTGCTTCTTTGTAATATAAGTCTCACCATAGTTCAGTGTTACTCAGTGGTTGTGAAGTGGGAGCAGGCAGCCAACAAGCAGTTCCACAGTCCTTTATAAAACCTAATAACCAACAATACAGAGCATTAAAATTAAGAAAGGCCATAAACAAAATGAAATGTTACAATCAGACACATAACGTAATGGCTCTGCAGGGAAAATAAAAATGCATCAGTCGTGCAATGCGTATTCCTAAACAGTCGGTGTATTTAAATCGATTTTTACAAAGCAAACAGGAAATATGGCTTGGAAGCCGCAATCACTAGTCCACCGACATGCTTCAGAGGGAAAGAAAAGAAACTCTGGACGGATCAATCTGTTAATCAGACTATTAATCACCTCAAAAATGCATGTTTATCATTTGTCTGCAACGCGTTCGTTCTGATGGATTACGTGCATTACGGCCATGCTTCCGATCTGATTTGTATTCCTCGCCGCGCTGATTACAAAAATTACACTGCTGATGCGAAGGTTTTCTTCATGCAAGACTGATGGCGATGTTGAACAAAAGGGAGCAACCGGATGCATGTGTTTGACAGAGGAAACAAAATAAATCCAGGATCGGTAGATGAATGCAGAGCATAAAAGTGAGAACGATTAGAAGAGTTGCAGGGATGAGTGACAGACGGGAGCTGAACGGCACCATTAGCATAGAGGTGGGGAGGGGCGAGGGGTGAGGTTTTAACAGAGTTTTTTGGCTTTTACTCCGTATTTTTTGTGACTCGGGGGCGTATTCCCCGTGGTCTGCAGACAACCTCAGGCTGTTCTCTCAACTTCACCAAGTCTGTCTCTATCAGCCTGGGATCATGGCTGCTCTGGGTTTGTGTGTGTGTGCGTGAGTATTTGTGTGTGCCCATGCTGTCTGTTGCTTCAATAAAACCAGGCAGAGCAGACTGGGACTGGGGTTGGGGGGGAGATTGACAGACAACACCAGCTCACAGGCATACAATAATAATTCGGCACCGGCGCAGCGTGCATGCAGTGGCACACGTTCACACCACTGCATGCTGCACCGCTGTTGCGTGGGCAGCTACTTTTACACACATACACTAGCATACAAACACAGACACCCATGCTTCACTTGGTGTATCCTCGCATGTGTGAGCATTAGGTAGGGAATAACACGTTTTGGCTCCCCTGGGTGCCAGGTGCCGACAGGACATTGTCTGCTGGAGGCAGTTATCTGAGGACAAGCAGTACAAAGGGGAGGAGATAGAGGAGGAGGAAGGGTTTTCACCAGAGTATTGCCGGAGAGCTGCTGCAATATGCAAAGACGAAATCTGTGCATGCTGTGAAGAATTCACTGTAACATGGAAATCTAGCAGCTCTGATAAGACTGAGGGGTGCAATTCTACCTCTGTAGAGCCCCAAAGACATAAAAAAGAGTAAAGCACTTCAGTAAACCCAGCAGGTAAAGCAAACTATTTCCAAGGCAGTGAAATCGTACTTGCACAAATCATCCATTGGCAAATGCCAGAAAGGGCATTCTGGTTAGTCCCACAAGGACTTGATTTAGGAAATCTGGAAAGTCAGAAGACCATCTGACTATGCTCCTGGTTATGGTGCCTTCAAAATGTGTCAAAAATAAGCCAGAGTGTGGATAGGTCAGCAGGGACATAGTAAGGTCTTCTTGGATAGGCCCCTTTACCATACCATACTGTACCATACCATACCTTATACCAAACCATATCATACATCGTACCATACACTGTCATACCGTATGCCACTCCATATACCATACCGTACTACAACACCATGCCATACCATATACCATATACCTTACCATACCATACCACTTTATTTCTAAAGCACTTAAAGTACAACATAGATGCTGACTGAAGTGCTGTACAAAATATAAAAGCAAACAACAAAACATTACGACAATTACACAAAAATAGAACTCAGAACTTCACAGATACAAGGAAATAGTAAAACAACACAGATGCTACAATAAAAGCCAAAGAGAAAAGAATTGTCTTATGATTCAGACACTAATTACAATGAAAGAAGAATAGTCCAGTAATAGTCCTCTATAATCTATTAGAAGGCGGCAATTTTTTTTATTTCTTAAGACAATTTTTGGATGGTACATGCATGTCATTTGATTTCTTTTGGACCTTTCAGAAGTTTCTGTCCCAGAAAACATTTGGAGCTTGAGCAACTTCTACCATTTAGTCTTTTTCTTTCTTTGTACTAACACATTTGCAGGCTATTTTGCCACAAATTCATTCATTATTTTGATAGAAAGGGAAGGTAGTGGCATCTTCTGCAAACATCTTTCTCATGCATTGTGTGAGGATAAAATTCTGTGTCAACTTACCTGCATTCACATTAAAATAAACTAAAACAAACTGCTTCTTGTTGCAAGCTCTTCGCAAGATATCCTTGTGACTATTTACATCATTTGTTGAGCCATTTGAGACTCACTGAATGGGGGGACCATTCAATATACAGCTGCGCCGTATGGGATTACAAAGATACAGAGCACAGTGGACGCCTGTCCGCTGTTCCCAGCATCTTCCTTGTTTATGTCCAGGAAACGTTAGGGATGAGGAGGCAGCCGGTGGGGAATCCCACATGGTCATGTAATGACACATGAAGGGAAGACTTATCTCTGGAGGGCTGACTGTGAAACAGCTACAGGGTGGGATGAGAGGTGGGGGAATCTGCTGAATGGAAACCGTGTTTATCATTCAATTCATTTTCATCCACAACAACGTGTGGATGACTGGTGTTTTATTTCTAAATTTCTGGTCAAGCTGATGTGCATTTTTAAAAGTTTTTATTAGCTCAAGCAGTCTTTATTTGTCAGTGGTTAGATAGAAAAGTGGGTAAAGAGAGAGAGGGAAGACATGCGGTAAATGTCATCAGGACAGGACTATGATGGCGAGAAATAAAGTCTACATATGTGGGTTCTTGCAATGTAAACATCCAACCCATGAAGGAGACATAGCTGGATGTAGCTGCTATGGAGACCCCAGAGCAGTGATGACAAGTTCATTTATTAAAAACAACTTTGAGCTTGTTGTTTTCTAAAGTTGCTTGCAAACCTAATGAGTTGCGGGTTGTGGTGTTTGTGCTTGTTTTTGAACATAAAGTTGCTTATTTGGGCTTGACTTTCTTTCTGAAAAAAATGAAAAAATAATAATCTCCCAGCTCCCCACAATACAGCAAGACATTAGTGGTAGATCGTTTGCAGTGGTGTAGTTTGACAAGGAGGTATACAGCGTAAGATCACTTTAAAATCTCTTGGATTTTCACGTACCCACTTAAAATAAGCAAAGATACTTAATAAGGCCCAGAATCTGTCTGACATCCTGGTTGTTGTAGTCAGGCTCTGCTTGTCCGTCTTTTCCCGGATGATCCTCATCCCAGCGTCTTTGTTAATGTCAAGGTAACATTTGCTGTGAGTGATGTCGAGCTTTGTGTTTGCGCTCCAGTAAACTCTGAACATCAAGACTAATCTGGACCGCGCAATAAATGCGAAAACACCAAGGAAGCCCGATCCCATCCAAACTTGTACCTGTGCCTACTCAAAGGCCAAATGGTAAGCCCCTACCAGTAGGTCTCAAAGCTAAATCCAAAGAAACTGGAGGTACAATCTTCTACTGGCTGCAACAAGATGCACCTAAAGGACCGGTAGGCGTAGCACAAGTTTCATTCACAGCTAAAAACCAAGCAGCCTATCAGACCTGTCAAGAGCTATTGCTTTACCTGCTGCAACGGTAACCAATGGTTAGTTAAAGCAGTGAAACTAAAACATCTGGGAACATAAGGACAGTTCATTGATTAGGTGATGGAAACCTAAAGAAGTGATGCTTTGCAACTTTGCAAATTTCTGCATAATTTTTTAAAGAATAGCAGAATACTGCATGCTATTACACATTGTTCCCCAACCAAGCAGCCATAGTAGTAAACAAGGTTTTTTCATTACATGAGTTGAGGGAAGTGTGTGTGCACGTATGTGTGTGTGGGTGGTGTGGGTGGAGTGGGTTTACTCCACTGTTTTTGTAGTCAGTGCAGATTACAGTACTTGCCTGAACTTGTGAAGGCCCTTATTAAATTTCAGCTCAACTCCCCAAGGACATGTCGCCAACCCTGCGTAACCCCAACATCACATCGCCTCAGCCCAAGCAGGATGACACATCCTCACTCCCATTCCAGCTTGTTTTACTATTTAATTTCCCTGCTTTTGTACTACGATCACAAATCCGAGCTCTGGGGCAGATCCTCTTCTCCTCCCAACCTCCTCCCCCCCCCTTCGACACACACACAAATAACAATGAGCCATGCCACTATCTGTGTTTTAACTGGCTCTGCCGGAGGAACGCTCTGGATCGCAGCCAAAACAATTCATTCACACAGAGTTCCTCACACGCCCATGTTATTTTACTCCTTTATTTTGGAAGCTCAATGGCGAGGCCTCATTCATCACTGCTGGAATGGCACCCAGTGTTTTCCCTCTCCTTCTTAAAGAGGAAAGATGGTTTGCAATCATTTCGCCTCCTGAGTTTATCTAATGTAAATAGCTGGCATTTGTTGCGAGGATTATAGCAGTCCCTGTTGAATCTAAGTAAAGCTCCAGTGGTTCAGGATGCTATTGTAAATACTGAGGTCGGCTTCCATGTTTTTATTCACGTCTTTCACTATGGAGCTCTCTACCTGCCCTTCCTGGCCAACCCAAACACACACACACACACTTTCAAATCTCTGTATCTCAAACAGCAAAAGCTAATATTACTCATCTGTGTATTTTCATATGATTCATATGATTCTGCTGATGAACCGCAGACTGCCTGGTCTTCATCTCTGCAGACAGAGCAGAGAGTGAGGAGTGTCTGTATTTGAACACGCTCATGCAAAAATTACCCTGCTATCAGATTTGCAGCCTGGACCGCCAAGACATCTGGCAACCAGCATCAGACTTCCCGGGTACTTTATATGCTTTTGCTGATAAGATAACGCATAAGTTAGACTTTGTGGCCTTGTTCCCTTAAGACACTCTCTGTATGTCTGTTAAACTTTACTTTCTATGACAGTTTACAAAAGGACACTGATCTCTCGTAAGTCTTTGTCAAGACGTTGTCTTACAGGATAGTTTATTGCTCAGGAATGTTGATACACTAACATGAGGAACAGGATCAATGGAAAGGGTGAATATGCACCTAAATATATGGATCATGGCTGTCAATTCAATGAAGTACTTTAGTAGAAGCAAGAGTTGGTGGAAGAGATGTTCACAGGTCAGCTATTGGCAGTCAGGTCCTATGCCTAGCAGGTACTAGGCTAGGTCAAGGCTTAAGTATTTAAAGAACAAGTCAAAGTCAAGTCTGAAGGACAGGCTCGAGTCAAGTTTCAATTCTTTTGCTCCAAATCAAGTGTCACATCTTTAAGAGATCAGCCTTTGAGGAGAAAGACCAAATCAAGTCTTCAGGCAGGTCTCAGATCTGTCACCTGAAGTCCATGTCAACTTTCAAGTATTTGAAGGCGAAAGACAAAGTCAAGTTTCAATTCCTTCATCTCAAGTCCAAATCTTGGTTTGGTTTTAAGAAAGAAATTCAAGTGAAACCTCAAGTCTGAGGGCAGGTACAAGTTGAGTCTCAGGACTTTATAGGTGAAGTCAAAGTTAAATCTTACATCCCTAATGATTCAAAGAAACATTTCTACTCAAGTCCAGATCATGTAGTCAGCCGATAAAACCAGATGATTGTAGGTCTGGAATGAAACTCGAGAACTGTTTCTGAAAAGCACATAAATCTAACAGTGGTAGAAAGAGATCAACACCTGTTACTAATAGATGTCTGTGTTTGATTAACAGGTTAATCCCTGCATTCATGCCGTTTCCTCCTTCACTGTACACTGGAATCATATAGGCATTGGAGTCTTTCCTCCCCTTCACTCTAAAGGCCACGACATACCCGGATACGTTTTTGCATCCGATCCAATGGAAAATTGTATCGGAAGATGTACGCTACAATTAAAAAAAGTTAAAGGTCGTGAGGCCTTGAAGGTCACTACCGATTCCCTGCTACTGCGTCTCCGACTGGTAGAGCTCGGGTCTGTTTTGGTTGGAATCTGACAGGAATGTCATGAGTGAGACAGGAAGTGAGACACAGAGGGACAGTAAAACACATCCTTTTTGGGGGGAAGTACAAATTAAAATCTTTCATTCACGAAAAAAAAGCAGTGTACGTACCCATAATAGCTCAGAAGAACAGAGAAAAATCAGAGTGAAACAGGAATCTTGTATGAGCTTGTTCAAGCAGCTTTGAGTTCATGCTGGTGGTTTCCGGTACACACTCCATACCACTGACTCTCCAGTCAGGTGGTCCAAAGAGGCTCTGCTGAGTTGGGAAAACATAAGATTCTCGGAGATCAAAGTACGTCAGGAAAACATTTTATTGGAGTGTGTTGTCCTTTAATCTGAAACTTTTAAAGATTAATCTGATATGCGGTTCTAAATCTACATTTAAAATCTTTACAGGCAACTCAAAATAGTTATCATCTTCTATTATGTACTATATATTACAACATAATGAGTGAGTAAATAAGGAAATTCCAAATTTCTTAGCTTTTATTTTACTCATCTTAACATCAACTAGATGTCAGAGGTGAGTTACGCTTATTTCATTCTGAAATGACCCTGACGTCATTTAATAACCCATTTAGTTGCAGAAACGTTGGCTACGACTTTAGAATAAAATGCATTTGCATATACCTTTGAAAGACTAACCATAGTCAAGGCGACTTTAATTGTATAGGACTATTCATGCAAAGGGTAATTCAAAGTGCCCCAGTTTCTTTAACTGTTTAGCATCCTACCTTTTTAATTTCAAGCAGACGTCCAAGTTTTAGAAACTCTCTGAAGGTCAACCAATTCAATTTAGTCACAGGAACTACTAGAATCCCAACAAGGCTGCGGTTGAGAAATAATACGCGACACAAATAAATAATCTTAAGACCTACCTACAAAGTCCAATGAACTTATTCATACCACTGACAGGTACCAAACCAAGCATTTGTTTGGATGCATTTCCCTCATTTTCAGACCTTCTCCTCCTGCGTGTTTTGTTTGTAACTCTTGGTCAAAACTGTTTCTTTTCCAATGCCTCTAGCAGCCTGCTGGCTGTCACCGAGAGCTGGCCCATCTGGAGTAACACAACCTGGGAGCAACAACCGGGGGTGTTAGACGTGACTGATCTGCTGTATGTTCACATTAAATGACCAAAACGTACCCTTATGAAAAGACTGTCATGAGAAAAGGACAGAGGATCTGCAGGGATCCCCAGCTCAGGTGGGAGAATCTGGCAGCAGGACAACTTCACATATTTAGCCTTAAAGAGTGGCAGCAAGAAAACCGTTGTTGAGAGAAAGGCCTAAGTAGTGCCAATTGTGGTTTGCCACAATTAATATAAGGGTCACATCAAAAGTGGAAAAGGTCTTTTGGTTGGATGAGACCAATATTGAACATTTTTACCTACATGTGAAACACTAATGGCCCTTTTCTACCAGCAACTTGACTCGGCTCTACATGCTTGTAAGGGTTTTCAGAGGCACAGCCCTCTTTGTTGAGGTTCCAAACATTCAGAGTCGGGCTGAAAACACGACATGAGAAGACTCTCAGTCCCTGTTTGGCCAGGGGGTGGAGACACTGGTTGCCTTACAATTGTCCAACTTACAACAGCAACTGAGTATGTTAGGAGTTTTCAAGGACTAAGCATGGAGGTGGAAGCATTATGTTGTAGGGTTGCTTTTTTCTTGAAAAGACTTGGGTGGCGTGTCACCTTCCAACAGGACAACGATCCTAAACAGGGCAGCCAGAGCGACCACAGAAACATTAAGCATGTTCGTTGGTCATATTGAGTCAATCAAGACCCAATCTGTACCAAGAGTGGAACGACGCTTTTCAAAAAGACACTCCCCATCCACTCTGTCAGAACAACAGACGAAAAGGGTACAGCCAAGGTTCTACTAAAACGTGGGTTGGGGGAGTGATGTTAGTACTTTTGCAAGCCATTTCTTCGCGCATTCCCACCTGATTCTCTTTGCTTTCATAAAGTTATAAGGGAGATATGGATCAGCAGATCGCAGCGAGCGACACCAAAAGTCATATCTCACAAAAGTCATCAAAAATAAGTTTGCGAGGAGAGTTCCTCTGTTTACCAGCAGCATATGAAGTCATATCAAGTAGCTGAGAGCAAACAGGATATTGAAGCCTGCATACCAGACATCATACCTTCGTTTCAGTGCAGTGCTAATTTAATCTCTGTTACTACGGAGGTAGAACCGGAGGGCAAATCCACACATGGCCATTTCCAAGTTACGGCTTCAGCTGCAAGTGCAGATCTCCTTGTTTCCCCATTTAACAAAGGTGACATCATGCGGGTAATATGGACTTTTGAATTTTACCACAATATTCTGTAGAACTATTGTGATAATGATAAAAATGATGCTTAAAACCCATCCAATAATTATTATTTTTTTAAGTGACTGCATGACACAGAATGTTGCTCTTGAAAACATTTCTACTTGAAATATACATCACCAAACTGCGTATAGAAATTTCATTTAATCATATTTTCAAATTTACTGTTATTTATTGATGCTTTTTGTGAACACAACAGTGGAAAGAATAGTGAAAATAACATTTTAGTTGTTTTTTTTTTTTTTTTACATTAACTGGTATTTATAAAACAAAAATTTTATCACAAGAAATTGATCACGATAAACGATACGATAATTGCCCGCCCCTAGTATCATCACACTTGGAAGAGTGTGCAATACAAGCCACTTGCTTTGATCTCCAGGAATCTTACATTTTTCTGATCAGAGTTTTTGTCTGAAAAGGCTCTTATGCTCCACAGGTTAAAAAAGAATAAGAAAAAAAGGAGCAAAACGAACTTAAGATTCTCAATAATCACTGGTTTTTAATGAGAGGATGGAAAATCGAGCGATTCCAACAATAAGTGATGTAACTGATGCAAGCTGAACCCAAATCAAACGAGGTCTCGGGTAACGGGAGAAAGTGCAGCTCACCGCGGGAGGATGAGAAACTCATTATCCTGCCACTGACGCAGACGGCTAGAGAGAAAGGAGCGAAAAAATAAGGAAGAGCAGATAAAACAAGATTTTTTTTTTAATGATCAAAATTCCAGTCACAAAATATTAGGGCTCATGCCGGTTCTGTAACTTGGAGCAGACGGGGCTCTGCTACGTCTCCCAGCTGCCGCGCATGTTGCATCATGAAAACACGCTGCATCCTCGGAGGGAAGCGTCAAAACAGCAGGAGGGCTCAACTCAACGGCGGCGTCAAACCATCGCACCCCGCTGCTCTGCACACTGCAGCGGCTGAGGTTCTCCACACCGTGAGCCGTGTACGTCGAGCAGAGTTTCTGCTGGGAGGGGAGGGAGCCCATACAGGTGATCATGAATGATAATTCTGCAGACGAACACATAAATTAGCTGCTCCTGTGATCCTCGGCGTGGATCAGCGAGCGAGCGCCCGGCTCGGCTCGACTCGGAGCAGGAATGCAAATGGCATTTTCTGAATTAATCTGAGACGTGGTGATTGAATTGCAAATGCACTAAAGCAACTGTTTTTAAATTCATTTAAGGGCTTTGAATAGTAATAGTGCTCCCCTCCTCCTTTACCGCGTCGGTTAACACACAGGGAGAATAAAAAAGAGAGAGAGAGAGAAGAAGAAGTGGATTTTAAATTTAAACTTGCTGACCGTGGCCACGCCGTTCGGGGGGGAAATTTCAGACGCAAGATGCCGCTTCTGTTCCGACGTGCTTTCGCAGCTAACATTTACAGAATTATCATATAATTGCTGCGTCTTGGCTACTTCGACGTCTTTTGAAGCGGGAGCTGTGAAGGTTCATGATAACCCATCATTATATAGCAATATGGTTGACTTTGGAAGCCGTGGGCATTTAGCTGAAGGGAAGGGTCACTGTGTGGGAGAGAAGATAATGAGGTGTAATTTTCCCATGTTTACCACTTGGTAGTAAAGTGACAACCTCCCGTTTGAGTGGAAATACCACGATTATGCAGCGTGACATTTTATCCGTCGTATTATTGCCGGCAACAAGATCCGCAAAGTTGTAAATGACGGTATTTGAGCTGTAATTTGGACATAATTTATTGAAGTGCGTTATTATAGAAAATGAGCCACGCAGTAGACTGTCGGTGAAGATGGCAGACAGGTAGAAGCTTCCTTGTCTGGAAAGGCAGTCGTCTGGCACACTGGTTTCCTCCCACTGTCCACAAACATGCAGGATGGTTTAACTGGGGATTCTGTAATTGGTGACTGAATTGTTTCTGCGCATGTCAGATTCTGTTTGAGACCATTGGATCCGATTTTACCTCATTGCTAAAGTTTGGCCATGACATATGTAATGTGCCAGCACCTGAATGTAGACAAAAAAAAAAAAAAGAAAACACAGTTCTGCTCTTAATGAGCCAGGAAACCTACTTCCAAGTTTTTGCAGTGTTTTCTTGTGACACACTTTGAATAAGGTCCTGTGCAGATGTAGACAACTACGACATATTTGTGTAAACAACTAGAGAACACAGAAAACTAGTCAGTAGGTATGGCAGGCCAATGGGTGGCACTGTAACATTGCCAGGGAACCACACAAAATCCCCCGAACAGCACCATGTTTGCTATTTGTGAGAGCGAGGCGCACGCAGGATAGAAAGCGAGTCAGAGCTTCGACGTCATAGGTTGTAGGAGTGATGCGCGTTGAAGTTGCAGAGCTGCAACATGATGGCTTCAAAGAGGACGCGGCTTACACGGCCACACTGGCGTTATTACGCCAGAACCACTATATTAGTTGAAAATGGACTCAAAAAAACAACATTGCCGTTCATCGCAATAACTCCTGCGACAATTTATCGTCTAGCAAAATTTGTTATTGTCATAGGCCTACGTTAAACCAATCAGTTCTGGGTAGGTAGCCATGTTTGACGTGTTGCGGTAAATGTAGTGCTGAACAACATTCCCCTTTACATTTCTGCTTTTCTCCTCAGTCTTCATAATGCCGTTTGTTCATGTATGTTCGCTAATAAACCCGTGAGATCTCAATATTAAGACTGAATCTCATACAGGTTGTACTGGATTTAATTTGGGTGTAAGAGCGTAAAGGAGCAGAAAACTGTTACCGCAATCAAACGACGGCCCAAGTCTTGTGTCTATATATGTATTAGACAAGTCTGTTTCCCCATAGCAGCTATTTAAGGAAACCTATCTACATGTAACATAACAGACAAGACGGGAATAAGAGATCACTTAGATCTTACACCTCCTATAGCAGCTGTCTGTGATTCCACACTAACAGATGGAGGCGCTTACGTATTGTAGTTCAAATATAGAGTGTCTTATATGGTTCTTTGATCATTTTAAGGTCTTACCTGACTCTTAGCAGCTCAATCAGTCCCGTCATTTGTTCTGTATTTACTGACATTTGCCACTGATCCCTGACATTCCTTTGCTGGATTGAGTGGGGGTGAGAGAGGAGTTCATGCTCTGGCATCTTTTAAAGTGCAGTTATATTTTTACCGTCTCTCGATGATATTAGCATGAACGTAAAGTGGTCGTTAAATCCAATCAGGTTTCAGCGACAAAGAGAGGGAAACTTTGGGTGTAATAGCGACAGGATTCAGCATTCCCTTAGGGAAATGCGACTTTATTATATGTGAGTTGAGCGATTGTCTCCCCGGCCATCACTCATCCCCGCGTCGAAATGATAACAACCAAGTGAAGTGATGAAGTGAACGAGGCAAGGAGCAGCAGCCTGTGCACGTACTTTTCTTTTAACGGACACTAAAAACTCTCTCGCGTCTTCTCAGGTGATTTCATTCTGTACCTGGAAACTTTTATGACCTTTTCCTCTAACTAGGCAATATCCCGATAATGGCTCCTCTCTTTAGTTTTCAGCCAGCAACATAAACTTACCCTCCCCCTCCTCCTCCTCCTCCTCCTCGTCCTCCTCGTTTCTTCCCCCTTCCCTCTCCAATGTCTAACTTGATTTGATTTATAACAGCTTTACAATGCATCTGTTGCACACTTAAACCGGATAATATCGCAAATAACCCGGTGACAGCGGCTGAGTACAGTAGACCATATCTAATGAGTCTCCCATCGTGAAAGTTGTCCTGTGAGGATTCCCCAAAGGGACGGTCCGGGGGTGAAAAGAATGAAAGATTTAAAAAGTGGAACACAAATGGAGGAAGAGGAGCTCATTAGAAGTCGCAGAGGAGTTTGAACATGACAAGACAAAGGGACCCTGCCGACCCGCGGCGCACACCTGAATCCTGAATGACATTAAAGTTTCAGTCCTGTCTGCCATTTTTTTATTTATTTATTTTTTTTAGCAAAGACAGTTTTAACTCATCACCTCTAGTTATAAATGATTGACGTTTTAAAGAAGTAGGCACTAAATTCCAGAGTTTTCGCCAATGGACACACAGACACACGAAGCTTCTAACACAAGTTAGAAAATGGAGATATGCAGAAGGATCTATGGTGCTTTGCTTAATCAAAAAACACATTTTTAATAGAGATACTGATGTAGAGACACTGCAAATTTTGGTGTTACGATACCAAGTCAATACAGGATCAGTACCGTCGATATTGATATTGATGTTGATACCGATACTGATACTTTCCATTTAAATTTGATGCATCGTCAAACTTCGAACTATTAGGTGTTTTTGTAGTTTTTGACGCATGATCAAATTATAATAACCAACAGGCAACCTCCTGAAGGAGGACATTTATTGGGGAACCATCAGAACATATTTTAGGAGCAGTGTACAAAAGTATTGTATTACGGCAAAATGTTCCTGACAAGTATGGAATGGAGGGACTGCATTTCATACCCATTTTGCATTTCAGCAGAAAAGAGATGCAAAAGGACGGAGGGGCAGCACCAAATCACACCTTCTTTAACATTGTGTCAATTTTTTATTTCTTTCTGCTGCACAATATTATTTCAGATTTATTGCAATATTATTTCAGATTTATTATTATTGTTTTTTGTTTGTTTTGTTTTATTTATTTTTTTTGAAAGATTACTGGAAACAGGAAGACTATTTATGCTATGAATTAACTAATGGAGAAGGGGTATGATTATATAAGTTAAACTTCATCATACTCCTTTTCAGATTCACGGTCACCAAATAAGTGGTGTATTTACATGTATTTAAGTATGTAAATTTGATAGTAAGATATTGTATTTACACTTAGAAACATGAAAGTCTTTATTATTATGTTTTGCTTTGCTGGTGAAATGTCTGTCTGAAATAAATTCTTAAATCAAATCAATTAAATCAAATCACAATATGTCCTGTCCAAGCAGTGTAATAACAAAAACTGTTGTCTGGTTCCCAAGGTGAAGCCCAACAAAATTATTTTTAAGAAAAAAAAAGAGAGAGTTGTCAAAAAGCTAAAAGGGAAAGAGAAGAAGGGTAAAGAGAATACGCTCTAATTTTGAGTTTGTAGAAAGAACATACACATGTACACTTTGTGTAGAGATTTCAGGATTCAAACCCAGGAGCACAGCTGGATCTTCATTTCCATTCCAATCATATCATAAAATATTAGGTATGAAATGGAGGAGGCCTTTTAATGTCTCACCTTAAACTTGGCAACCTCAGCGGGTGGCAGAACGCTGACGTTAACGCCGAGCGAAGACAATCCGACAGAATAAATAATCTCGGATCTCTTAGCTGACATGTAAACAGTCTCTAAAAACAAACCTGAAGACGCAAAAAAAATATATAATCCTCTAACACCACATTGGTTTAGCACTGTATATATGCGAACGGAGTATTAAAATAATTTATAGGCCTCAGTATAATGCTAATTGTCACTTAACAACATTTGCTAGTCCTATTTTAAAAGCATATTAAAGTTTACGCTTGTTTAGTTTTACAGCACTTTCTGCGAGCGTCGTGTTTATCCACCATCTGGGATTTTGTCGATCTATTCATTCTTATATATGTGTGTTAAATTAATCTACTAAGGGAACACGGAAGAACACCAAAGTATCATATTTGCATTTTTTTTTTCTAATTAACTAGGATTTGATCTTATGTGACTGCATCCAGTATGAAGTGTAGTTATTTTTACCCAGACATTTGGGCTCAGGGAACCAGCGGCACCAATCCACTGGTTAATAACTAAGAGGAATCTTTTTTTTTTTTCCACCATAACATGCTAAAACAGATGAAATGGGGGGAAAAAAAGGGGGAGGAGGTGGAGAGAGAACTTCAAGCTGTGCAAAAACCCGAGAGTAGTCGCAGCACGTCTTGTGGATAGATGTCCCTTTGCCTGCGCATGGGATTACAGGCTCGCATCAAACCTCGCCTTAAGCTATAACCTTTGTTCTCTGATATCAAACCCATGCGGTTGTGCTGTATGGGATCAAAATCTGGGAGTAACATTGATATTCAGACAAAATAGCAGCAGTGGCCTTTGAAATAATCTTTTTCCATGCAATACCATCCATTTTCATTCCAGATGCACTATATTAGGACACACTATATCACAGAGGGAAACAGAGGGGGAATTCAATCGATGTTCCCTTTGAAATCCACCCCAGTAAAAAAAATAATAAAATCCACTTTCCCTCAACTTGCTAGGCGTTATGGTGATCTCTGGTTTAAGTGGGAATGTGTGCGCGTGCATGAGGATGACATAAGTGTGGTTTGTGTGTGCGTTGTAGTAAATTGTAACAGATTCCTCCCCGGGTCGGACGTGAGGATGAACCGATGGGAGAGCGATGTAGGGGGATGGAGGAGCGGAGACGCTCACTGAAACATTATTCAAATGACGCTCCGCTGTTTGTGCTTTACAAAAAGAAAGAAAAAATCTCCAGAGATTTCAGTAAAGCACAACTCACATCAGCCCTTAGCTTAGTATAATTTTGAGATGAATTAAAAATCCTAACTAATTGTTACCAGAAATAAGATAAAGATTTCAGAATCACAAATTGTGTTCAAAAGCTGATGTTAGGAAACCATTGGGTTTCGCAAGTCAACAAATCAAATCTCTTAAGAGACAGGGCATGCTGTGTGGGGTGTAGCAGGGTCACACTGACCCAGCGTGCGTTTTTACCAGGTTTTGTGTGTGTGTGTGTGGTTTCGGGAACTGACAGTCTGATGGGACAACCCCTCGCCGCTTCCCCGCTGTCTGACTGTGACATCTGCTGCGCTCCTCCTGAGCTTCGCGCTAAGGCTGCGGGAGAGTTAATAGAATTTGCTATTAGTAATAGCAAACTCAATGCAACAGAGCCACAATTCAAGAACTACTTCCTGTTGTACCTGAAAACAAAGACTTTTCAACAGATACCTATTCAGGTCATCAAGCACTCAACTGAGCATTTGAAGTATTCTAATAGTGCTTACAAATTAGTCACATCCTGTGAGTCACCGTTGCATACTTCAACTGAGCACCCAAAGCACTGCCTCATTAAAAAATTTTAAGTGGTGAAGATTGCTTTATTGCCCCCTATCATGATTGTTTTTCATCCGTCTCTCTCAGGATCTCTAGGATCAAAGGTCCCAGAATACAATAGCAAAGTTACACAGACTTTGGCATTGCTTGATTCCGAAGGGGTCCTGGTCATGGTGAAACCCTTCTTATCAAGGAGATCATCCGCTTGCAGGCGGCTGGAGGTGGCGGTCCAACGGGAAGGAAAGAGCCGAGAGAGATGGTGACAAAGGAGGGAAACAGATGAGGAAAAGAGAGGAGTAAGAGTAAGACATAGAGGAGAGAGGAAGGGGAGGGTAGGAGAGGAAGCGGCGAAACATTCTGCAAAGCTGTCGCCTGGACATATTGTACTTTGATGGGTTGGCTTTCATTTTTACTGCCGTTTTTCTTTGCTGTGGAGGAGCAGTATTAAAGTCTTCAATCTGTGCCTGGTATTACAGGACTCGCGGCAGATTGTGATAAACAGCGCTGCGCCTTCCGGGGCACTTCCTCTCCGAACATCTGTCGGAGCATCACACAGTGACAAAAGCAGTGTAATTATAATGCGCCGCCTTACACCTAGCGACCACACAGGACCTCGTAGGGGTTCTTTAAAGTAGGTGCCACTTTGGCAGGCGAACAGTCAGTCTTGAATGAGGCATGAGGGGTTGTGTGTGTGTGGGGAGGCGATGGAGGGAGTTGTGCTTTTTTTTTTGGGAGAATGCAAAATTACAAGTGACTGCTGGTCAGGTTTTTCATGTAGAGCTGTAAAGGTACAGCACAGTCTTTTACGTTCAGGTGACCTGAATTATGTTAACACACATGCAGGATTCTGTTACACAATTGGACACACCAACAGTGCAACAACTGTGCATGTGCAAGACAGTGATTATTTCAGGTAGGAAACCTCCCTTACCTGAAATAAGGTAAGTCAAGGTTTCATGATAGCAGCTATCACCAACAATCCCTCAATAAACAGATTAAAACTTAAGTAATTTATCATGAAGAATATGTGAGCCGTATTCTTCGTGTTTCCGGTGTTTGTCTCTGTGCATAGAAACCCAAGGCTTTTCCTTTGAAAGGGAATTCTCAGTTTTTCTGACTTCCACTGGGTACATATTGTAAAACTTGAGCACTTGTCCTTAAACCTCTGAACCATCCCACATGAAGCAATTGCCAGTTTCATCATAATTGGCACACCTATGTACAGTTTGTTCCTGGCTGTCTGGGACTTATGACACGTAGTGCCAAGTTGCAACATCCTCTATCTGCAAAATTTCCAGCGACGCCCACGTAGGGCAACGCCTCTGCTTGAGTCCCCGCCAATTAACTGTTTGCATTGGTAACATTCAGCCGTCTGGAAAGTCTGTGAAGGTCTGTTTCCTGCTCCGCTGATTTATTTACAGGTTACTCTAATGATCTGTTCGGTACGTTGAAGCAGACAATTTCTAATTTAGGAGGTATTTCAGCTGCGGTCTGAACTCGATGTGTACTTTGAGAGCACAGCGGTTGGGACGCTCCCAGGGCTGGGATAGAATGGAACATTCTTGACAAGGAGCCACGTAGACTTTTGCAATTGTTGATGACACTATGTTTTCTCAATGAAGGCACATTTGTACTTCGCAGGATTGTCCTGAAGCAACCAATCTCAATGCAAAAATGTATGACTCAATGCAAATATATTTGCTCAAGACGCGACCAGCTCCCAGCTCCATGCAGAGACGTACTCACATTGTACTTCAATTTTTCTTTTTTCTAATTTTTCAAGGGTATGAAATTAAGCCTCAAATAGGGATGGAAAAATGCATCATTCTGGAGACACTGCAGCATAAAAACATACTTGCAATGCGTAATACTCCAAAATAATAATGTATTAAAAAAAACTGACTTATTTACAGACAAAATTGATACTAAACACGAAAGTAGATTAAATGACACATCATTTATCAAATAATAAATAATGTGTAATTCTGACGGATCACACATCTTGTGTTGCTTTTATTTAGGCTAAATTTCAACAAGACCTAAGGGCTAAAAATATCAATCTGTTAACATTTATTTTTGATTAAATGAAGAAAAAACAAAGATGTACATGGAAGTTAAGTGTTTTGATGCCTCTTCCATCGGTTGGCGCTCCTGGAGGCAGTCAGCATGCTGAGGTGAGTTAATCTTCATCAGCGCAGACAGAGAATCTGTCTGATCTTCATAATCAGATGAAGTAATCCTATTATTGGGTCGTTGCTGCAACATTTGACCAGCACTTACATTAGTTCTTACACAGTGATGCACACGTGGCTGCATGGCTTAGCTGGAGATCGAATTGTGAAAGGTAATGCGGGAGCATTAGTTACATAAGTCTATAAATAGTATTTTCTAAAACAGTGATGTTGCGCAGTATTTTGACAAGGTTATAAAAATGTTTGAGTACCTATGAAATGCAATTAAGGTTTATGAATTTTTATTTTTAGTTATTTTTTTCATGTGGTATGTACGTTCACATTTTATGATTATGTTTGATGTTTGTAAACATACTTGATTCTTGATTCTAAGTGCTTAACAAATAAAATGTATTTTTATTATTATTATTATCAAGGAAAAGCTACTCAAATCACAAGCTAACAAATATTTAGAGTTTATTTATGTCTAAAATTTGCTTAGCTCAGCTTCCACCTACATTTCAGTTCACACCCACTTCAGTTTATCTCTCTCTCTCTCTTCTTCTATCTTGCGGGTTGCAGTAAAATCCCTCCCTTGTTAAGCCCATGCTGAACACACCTGCAATCACAACACAATAGCACAACAGTAACCTTGCCCAATCCTTTATAAACTATGAATCAGCCCTCATGATGCAACGGTAAGGAATATGTGCAATCGCCAACGAAACAATTGTGCAAGTGGGTGCGGACACCCAGTTATGGTCCCAAACTGCTCCTCACAGAGCTGCTGCGCCGGGTTCAGAGGTCAGAATGTAAATGTGGAGCGTAATCTGCAGACAAACACGCCCTGCTCTGCGCTGCAGTCATCAAGGTAAACACCGCGGCCGCCGCGTCTCATGATGGGTCGCGATCTCATAAATGCTGATGAGGCGGGAGCGGGTGACTCGCCGGGCCAGCGGTTATTGCCGTTCTCCACGTCTGGCCCCCATTGTTTGAAACGGGAACGCCCGTGATTAAGTCAGTCGCACACTCAGCCGCTACTTGAAAACACGGTGTGTAGAGGGATTACAGTCAAGGTTGCTGGCCTGATGGCTGCAGGCCAACGACGGCGAGATAGATATAGAAATGTAGAGAGAGAGAGAGAGAGAGAGATGAAGAGGAGAAGGTGTGAAGAGGAAAAAAAAGAAGGAAAAAAGAGAAAAACTCAGAGGTAAAAGGGAGATGTATAAGACCCCCACAGTGAATGAGACTGCCTACTTATCAGCTGTGAGCGTGATGTGCAAACAGAGGCCTTTCAGGGCTGCCAGGCACACAATAGCTTTGTTTGCTATGCAATAGAAACCAGTTGTTCGCTGCTGAGTCAATATTTACTGCCTAATGGAATGTGTGCTCTGCTACTAGCCCTGTTCAACATCAGATTGGAGGAGGGACTTCTTACCTCCCCTCTCTGTCTTTATCAGCCCCCCACACACACATGCACACACACACCTCCATTGCCATCATCCCGTCTCCCTCTTCGTCCTTCCCTTGCCTCCGTTATCTGACCCTCCCCATCATCTCATTCCACTCTCCCTTCCGCCCCCCTTGTGGATCCGGGGTTCTCCCCATCACTCCTCCTCACCCTTACACTGAATAAAACAAAAACAATCTGTTGCAATTTCACCAGTATGGTTTCTGGAACTGTTTTTAGTAGGGTAGAGTTGAACCGCTGTTTCTAAGAAGGAAGTTCAGCAAAAAGACTGCTGGTTCAACTCCAACAACCTTTCCAAATGTACCTATGTGGCCAAAGTAGATACTTAGTTTCCTTGTTTTATGTTTCCTCACTCTCTTGTTTCATTGAATAAAAATGTCCTTTTGGTCATCAGGTTTGTTCTCCATGACTAGAAATTTGAAAGAGTCTCTTAATTTTTACCCATATTAACCTTTCTATTCTCTGTTAGTAAGCAAAGTAAATCTGCCTTTTCCATCACTGCATTTCTACACATTTTTCATTTGATTAACAAAGCCTGGTTGGAAAATATCTTTATTGTGACATACGAACAATTAATCTGATTAACTGCCACAACTTTTAATATATTAATAATACGTCCATGCATTCATCCATCCATTTGATGTCTATACCTTATTACTCTTGCATAGTCGTGGGCCTACATTGAAAATAAATGTTTCTATGAATCAACTTAAGACAAAAAAAAACTATTATGTTACAGCTAATTTTATTGTTTTTTCTCAAACTATAATTCTGATTTGGATAATATAATCAGAATTACTGCTTCAGACATTTCTTTAAAGTTGGTTCAAAGAATTTTTTAATTTTCGTTTTTAAATGAAGAGCTGCACAGTGGAACAGTTGGTAGCACTGTTGCCTTGCAGCAAGAAGGTCCTGGGTTCGATTCCCGGCCCGGGGTATTTCTGCATGGAGTTTGCATGTTCTCCCTGTGCATGAGTGGGTTCTCTCCGGGTACTCCGGAGAGTCCAAAAACATGACTGTCAGGTTAATTGGTCTCTCTCAATTGTCCCTAAGTGTGAGTGTGTGTGTGTGTGTGCATGGTTGTTTGTCCTGTTTGTCTCTGTGTTGCCCTGCGACAGACTGGCGACCTGTCCAGGGTGACCCCGCCTCTCGCCCGGAACGTAGCTGGAGATAGAAACCAGCACCTCCCGACCCCATTAGGGACAAGGGTGAACAGAAAATGGATGGATGGATGTTTTTAAATAAGAAAAAATATGTAAACACAATAAGATATACTGTAGTACCTTGTCTTGACACAGCCAAACACTGTGAATACACACCTTGATCCCAGTATACACTGATAAAAAGAATACAGCTCCAACTTAAGAAAAAAAAAAAACTGCATTAATTGGTCACAAGTAATCAAATTAAGTTTATTTGTGAAGTTTATTAAATTGTCATGATAAATAAACATAAATAAAGTGAGTTTGGTGAACTTCATTCAGTTACAAATGACCAACTAGAGCAATACTTTTAACTGTGCCGCGTTCTTAGAAGATAATAAGCTAATTTTACCCTGTGTGCGGTCCGGCAGAGTTGAACTGACCCTGCATGCGCTTTTATGAGGTTATTTTGTGTGTGTGGTTTCGGGAACTGACGGTTTGATGGGACTGTGACGTCTCCTGAGCAGCGAAACACATTAAAGACGTGACAAAATCCCCTTCGTTTCCTCGTGTCTGAAACCTGTGTAAACATAACTGAATATTGAATTCACAAACTAATCTAATTGAAATTACGGACCGTAATATTTTATGCTCTCCACAATTCCTTTTTTTTTTTGCAGTGTATCATTCTTTCTTTCAAAATTAAGTCAGTCACATATCTCTCCTGCATCAGTAGCCCCGTCTCACCGAGAGGATGAGACGGGGAAAACAGAGATCACTTATCAGGTAGTGTACCAAAGGAAATTCAGACTCTTTTTTTTTTTTATTACCGGGGAAGCGAAAAAGTGATAAAAGGAAAAGGGAAAGAAAGAGGAGCTGGCAACGCTCTGATTCAGTCCGTGGCACTATAACGGAGAGCGTGAGATAGCTCGGCAGTGAGATCACCAGGCTAACAGAATGATCCCTTTGTCCCAGAGCTTGTTGGGAGGCTGCGAATGTGATACATGTGGTATTTACACCGCGGCTTGTGATAAACTGCTGCTTAATCACAGCCTGTCCTCCCAAAGGTGCCTCCGCCAGAATGCCTTCCTGGCGGACTCTTCGGCCTGTTTTCACTCGGCACCCTCTCAAACTAACACCTTCACTCAGGTGTGGAAGGACGGATGAGGTGGGCGCACATGTCCAAACCTTTTAATACCCTCCCAACACCCTTCGATCAGCCAACCCGGCCATCCGTTCCCTTAAGTATCGGTTCCTCACAGCCCAGAGGATTACTGAGGCAGGGACAGTTTGTGGGAGTGACGGTATGACGGAAAGGGGGGTAGGAAGGGAGGAGAGGGTTTCCATAGTGACACCAGGGCAATGAAAAGATTGAACCAGTGGAGTGTGCGGTGGGTGCCAGTGTGTGTGTGTATGTGTGCACGCGGGTCCAGCTCCAGAGCTAGACACAGTGGAACCATTCATGATCTACTATCTGGCCCCCTGTGGCCTTCACTCTTAAATCTGAGCTGCCTTAAAGAGCTCGCATCCCTGCAGTGGTCTTTAAAATTTTAATCCTCAGCACCACACGGTAAAGAGCAAAGGAGGACGTTTTACAGTAAAGTGCAAAACAATGTATTCACACCCCTTAAACTTTTTTTTTTTCGCATTTTGCCGGAATATGACAGCAAACTTTTATTTATTTCACTGGGATTTTGTGGGACACCAACATGTGGTGCGTGATCGCGGGAAGGAAAATGACACATCGATTCGTTGTCTACTGCTCTTTTGCAACGTTGAGACACCACCACAGAACTGAAAGGAGTGACTGCGATTGTTTTATCAAGTTATTTCAAAATATTGTAATATATTGTGCTTCTTCAAGTTCAAGAACTTCATGTACTTCTTGTATACATAGTATACAAGACTATGTATACAAGTCTAATGCCTTGGAACTGGAGCTCTGTCTCTTTAAAGACGCCCGCGTCTTCGGAAACTTTTCAAATGCCTTCGGGAAGACAAATTGATGGCTCTGACTAAAAGTCTAATTAGTCTGTGGAAGTAGCTCACCTAGTTGAGGCTCTTAGATGCCGGTGTTTACAAAAGTTGGAGATAGCTAGCTTAGAAACCGACCCATGCCTTCTTCCTCCTTACGTGTTTGTTGATTTTGTTTTTTTTTCCAGCTTTTGTGGCCTTTATTTGAAAGCATTAAGACAGGAAAGAAGGTGAAGAGAGAGAGAGGAAAGACATGCGGCAGAGGTCACAAGGCTGGGAATCGAACCTGCGACGGCCACGTCGAGGACTAAGGCCTCCTTATGTGGGTTACGCTCAGCCCTGCACCACCACAGCAAGTGTTTGTTGATTTGATCAAATTGCTGACTTTGCCTGAATTCACGCCACATGACTGTGTTTTCTCCTACACCAAAGGAGACTTAACAGTGGACAAATGTATAGATGCCAACAGTTTTTTTCTACATGCTGAGCTATATGATGGTGGGGCATTTTCTCCAGAAATATTCATCATAATGCAATATTTGATTGCATATGAATGTTAATATTCTTACCTTGTAAAAAGTGTTAGCTGCAAATCCATAAATATCCCAGGAGCTGCCAGTCCTTACGATTGACGACTGCAATCCATCGCCATCTTCATTCCTCATTAAGAAGTTTACAATAAAATGACAAGTTTGGTTTGCATCCTTGTCTGTTTATGCAGCGCAAATGTTTGACTTTTTATGTGTCAAAAAATGTTGAAAGGCATATAACTTTTTTTACACTTTACACTACTGTACTACTCTGTTGCTCTACCACAATATCATGTAAAATCGAGAGTATCCCTACCCTGCAACCCCCCCACTCGGCTCCTTCAGACTAGTCAGCAGCAACTAGTAAACACCTGGTGGAGCTGCGCATCTGCTGAACTCATTATACAAGCTATTGATCAATGCAACGCTGGTAAAAACTTTGTAAAAGGTTTAGCAGAGGAACGATGTTGTGATAACTTCCCGAAGGCATTTGAAAAGTTTCCGAAGACGCGGGCATCTTTAAAGAGACAGAGCTCCAGTTCCAAGGCATTAAATTACAAAGTCAAATTTCTTTTGATATATACAGCATCATACAAAAATACTGAATACTGCCCCTTTAAAATGCATTCAGGTGTGTGATCCAGCATGACAAAACGTGGAACGTTTCAAAGGGTGTGAATATTTTTGCCGGGCACCGTGGTATTCCAGTACTATTTTATGTATTCAGCCCTCCCCTCCACCTCCGATGCAGTTCTATTCATTGACTTTTAGCAAAGCGATGAGGTCGTATTTAATTCTCCTGTCATGAAGAAGACAAATTGATGGCTCTGAGTAGTGTTTGTTAATGGTTTCACGCTGTCCAAAGCACAAACAATTAGCAGGGGACATATTCATTGTCTCCAATTATCCTTTCTGCTCGCAGATTAAACGTTTTCATAAGTCTGGCGGCTAAACGAGCCAAATCCTCATAACACAGAGGCATGGCATCTGTCTGTATTTTTCTTTTCTTTTCTGTTTGCTTTTTTTTTTTTAAACCCAAGTCTCTTTGCCGCCATTGTCGTCAATTTTCTTGCACCACACCGTGAGCGATAGCCATCAATATTATTTAACTAGGGCTTTTAGTTAATCGCCTTTTAGTGCCATTTTCCACTGAACTTGACCTTTCGCTCAGTTTCCTCACTGCGGCCGCGTGTGGTCAGAGTGCATTTAACGGCAATTTGTCAATGAAATGACTTAAAACGTGTGCAGTTTGAGTAAAGATCCCCTCCTCTCTCCCTGCCCTGAGCACACAGTACAAGCGGATAATTTTCAAAGGGGTCTTGATTGTGTGGAGTCTACGGTAATGAAAAACCGCCGTCTCTGATAGGGTTGGCTCTTAATGAAGACAGTAATGTGGGTGCAGATGCCTTTAAAGAACTAGCATCAAATTAGAGCTGGAATCCTAAATCTGGTGTAATACCTTAAAGAGTAATTTAAAGATAAGACAATTTCTCATTTTGCAAATAAAGTTATTAATTATGGCTTTTTGGTAAGAATCTTAACAAGGTCTTTAGTATGCATGTGAAATGTGGGACTGTAAAATAAAATTGACATCATTAAGTCATTATGTGGTAGATTACATCTATTTGCTCTCAAAAGGTCCCAGAGAGTTGAGCTGGTGATTAAGTAGCGAAATGAAAATGCGAGATTGAATCGGTGACGGCAGAAATAGTGCAGCAGCCACTCTGCAGGCTTTACCAGGTGAGGAGCTACAGGGTCTCCAGATGAATGGGAGCCCCACGAACCGAGTGACAAATACGTCCACTTGATGTGTACATGTAGGCAGTTTGAACTAAAACCAATTTGAGACTGACGGCCCTCAGTTTTGTGAACTGCACACAGTGATGTACAAGTTTTTCTTTTTACCTTATCTAATCCTTATTATCAATTTGATTAATTTATTGTTACAAGAGCAAATATCTTTCATTCGGGCTGCAATGAATCTCGGGCTCAGGATGGAGTGGACGGGAATGGACACTATAGATATCCAGGGAAAAGAAGGATGCATTTCATAATAATAATAATTATTATTATAATAATAACCTTTACTGAACAGATAAAAACCTCACTGAGACCTACAATCTCTTTTTCATGAGGAGCCTTGCAAGGTAGCACCACCATTTATTACTATCATCATTTACATTCATGCAGTGACATATAAGTAAATCAAAACAGTCATTCATAAATAATACCATTGAAACCAGATATTTGAACATACCTAATAAAAAAATTGCACACTTTTCTTTTGTTCTCACAGAAGGGATGGTTGAAATAAAGGCTGTTTTTGAAAATATTTTCTGTCATTTGTAATTTGTATTTTAAGAAAGTAAGGAGAAAAACTGTTAAAAAAAGTTTGTAACTGAACATGGCAAAAAGTTTAAGATGCAAGAAAGGCACTGACTAAGTTTGATGTTTTGGTGACTTCAGTCTGTCTTTTCATGATTTAGTTCATATTAAAAATGAAAAAGTTTATAGCGATTGGAAGCAGGTGTATATTTTATCAACGGCCAGGTCTGCCCACAAAGGTACACACCTGGCTGTTACCGTCGAGGGAAAATGTCTCTTCTGTCTTAAACTTTAAGGGGTCGTCCTTAGGGAGTCTAGGTGAAAGGTTTTTATTTACATGCTTTCTTTAAAACAGGCTTGTCAAAACATATGTTTACTCTTCTATATAATCCACTGAAAAGCTTTTGTTACCATTAAAGGGATCAAACTTGTCTTATAACACATCTGGAACGATGTACAAATATGGTTTGTACATCTTCCCTGATGTACCAACATAGGAAAGAAACTGATAGTCAGTGGGAAATTTCACCTTCCACTAAAATCTTTATGGTTTTGGTGATGAGCTCCAAGTCTTTCACTGACCTTATTCAAGATCGTTCTAAAACTTTAGTAAACTTTCCAGTGAGAAGGAACATCTGGTAAAATTAAAAGATAGACCAAAGTCTGTCAGTCTACCAGCAAGCCA
Organism: Alfaro cultratus; assembly: GCA_903066825.1. Lineage (NCBI taxonomy): Eukaryota > Metazoa > Chordata > Actinopteri > Cyprinodontiformes > Poeciliidae > Alfaro > Alfaro cultratus. The sequence goes on along the minus strand of CAEFZX010024644.1, from coordinate 69,080 downwards.
GTGCTCATTTGAAAACGTTTGTGCCCTCAAGTACCAAGTACAGAAAGGTTTTTGTTAGTTTGTCCTCCGGGGAGCACGGAAAATTGCACTAACTCTTTTCCACCCTGCTAAGGTGGATCTTGACTACTTTTGTGTCTCGACAAAAGGCTGACTTTGCCATGCCTGGAGCCGTGCAGGTACCGTGGCGAAAACCTTCAGCCTGACACAGCAAGGCAAAGCAAAGCAAAGCGTCGTTTAAAACAATCTAAAATGCAGAGCTCCTTTGTTGGCACTTATTTTACAATGAAACAAAGATGAATGTCTCCCTCGCTGGTAGTGGTTTTGTCAATACGTTTTCAAATTTGGCCTGATGCAAGGCAACACAGTGGCATTAACAAAAGAAAGAAAAAAAAAAAAACAATGCTTCAGCTCCACTGCCTCATAGCGGGTTAAATGGAGCGGAGGGCAACGAGCAATTCTCCAACAATCCCTCTCCTCTGTGCTGCCGCAGGTTGTACTCCCCCCCCTCCATCTAAACCTATCGCTTCCTGGTGTTCCGGCTTAAAGATTTACCCTGTGGGGTCCCGACAGGCTGGAATAAAACACAAGTGGATGCGGCAAGTTGCCATGGAAACTTAATAAACCAGCAGTTGTAGTGAGCGATGGAGTCGACTAGAGTACCCAGCGAAGCGTGTGCCTGAAGGAAATAAATTGAATGCCATGGAGGGGAAGGGGACAGAGGGGAAAAAAGAGCCAAGAGGGACTGCGTGTTATTGTGAAATAACCTTTTAAGTCGGAATTAAATATTTTGTCAGGAGTGTTCGTCCCTGAGGTCCCCGCCGGTCCCTCCCCACCTCCCTCTCTGATGTGCCTCAGGAGGTCTCGAGGTTAAACGGCTGTCTGTCTCGTCTCGAAGTTGCTCCTGGTTGACTGGGCCGCCTTCTGCCGCGTGTCACAACCGGGTGACCGGGGGACACGTGGACACCTCGTCTCTCCTTCTTCATAAAGCTCACCCGCAGCTGTCATTGCTTTTTGACCAGCAGGCTGTTACGGCACACTTGTCTCCGGGGTGCAATTGATGTACCTTTTCCTGTCAAACCTCCGAAGACTCGAACACGCCATCTGATTGCCTAGGATCACTTATGCCGTCTTCATTAACCGCTGATCTATCATTAATTATCGGCTCCTGGCATTTATGTAGCGGTGGGGAGATTGATAGCGGGTGGGTTGGTGATTGAGCCAATCTATAATGACTCACAACAAAGAAGATCCCTCTTAACTTTTTATTTATAAGCTGAGCCCTGTATGCCACTTGCCAGAGGTGTTGTTCATTTGTCTAGCTAACCCGATAATACGAGTCTTCAGAGCAGCTGGAAAACAGCTTTATCTTCATTCTGCAGGTCTCTCAGGGTCCTTCTCCATATGTTTCTGGACATATGATGATCATCTCTCTTTAACTCCACAGGCTTCTGTTTTTCTCCCTCTCTCCTTTTAAGGAAACAAATTAATTCCCCGTTGAGGGCTTAAGGCTGCAACTAACCAATGCACGCTTATCTGAATGTGTGTGTAACCTGAAGTTGAACTTTAGGTTTTAAACACAGTAGGTTAGCTATATGGTCTGGAAATGCCTGGAATTTGATTTAGGTATTTCCAAGATCTGGACAAGTATGGAAACATGTTTTTATTCACCCGTCTGTTAGTCCATCAGTCACTTGCTTTACACTTGCAAATCACAATTTGATTGTCCATCCATCCATCCGTTAATATTACTGCCTATCCTTCATCCATCCAGTCATCAAATCTTATCTACCTGCCATAAACTTCAGGTGAACTTATGTATTTATACTAAATTATCTGAAGCTTGGCAATTTCACAAGGAAAATATTTACTCTAAAATAAGCAAAGCGTTATAGCTAGGCTTACCCTAATCTTGTTGGATTACTATCGTTAGAAACCCTAGTGTTACTAGAGTTTACTAAACCTACTAATCTAGTAGGGTCAACCGCAGGGTTAAGTTTTAGGGTTACGGGTAATGAAATAGTAATGAAAGCCCTTTCATTACCCTCTGGTGAACTATTTGGTTATCTGGTTTTTACACTACATGACGAAGATGCTGCCGAAACAAAGAATGAAACGTTTGAACCCAGTTTTAAGGACAATTTCTTAGACATACTTACAGTGACAGTGCCTCCCATAAAACTGCGACTTCTTCTGGTCAATAAATCATCAGAAATCCTTGGCCTACGTGTGCCGAGAAAAGGCAGTGTAACATCTTGCTTTTCTCTTTATGCCATTCCCATCTCCCCCTGGACTTGACACTATTTACAGCTTTTAAGATGCTCAAGCCACCAAAATATAGCGTTGTTTTATCTTTAGACAAGTCGATAAGACAGCATATTGGTTTTCTGCTAAAAGCTACGGATTCTGCTGCTTGTATTGACTCATCAGTCGGGGCAGTTCAGACTACAGCCCAGGGAGGCACATCCACACACACACACACACACACACACACACACACACACACACACACACACACACACACACACACACACGCACATAGTCTTCAGCTTGCTCACAGCATTTCATTTTCTGTGACTCACCTGGCAGAGAGAAAGATATTAAAAGTACGAACAGGGATCAGACCTTGGATAACACAGTCTAACAAGAAAGGGTCGCGAGCATGACTGAGAGAAGTGAGACGCGGGATCAGAGAAAGAGAGAGAGTAAGAGCAAGGCAGGGAAAGCGGAGCAAGCCGTGCAATGAACAGCCCTCTGGTGCGCTTTATCCTGCATTGTCACACCCCGTTATCCCTGCTGTCTTCTTGATATTTAGTGACAAAGCCAAGATTAGGGCTGCCTACCTATCGCTGCTCTCCTCGTTCAACCCCGCCGAGCACAAGCAGCCACAGTCAGGAACCTTCTGCTGAGAGCTTGATGAAAGCAAGCACATGAGTTGGAATCTGCAGGGTTTCTGGGCTGAAACGGGGGGTCACCGTCAAGGCCATAGACAACCTCGTTACCCCGGCGATTTTATTTTTTTCCCCTGCCCGGGTCACAGCAAAAATGGGAGCTGGGTGGGTTTCACTAAAACCTCAGAGCAGGGTTGTGTCCGGTTGTTTGGATGGCTCTGACGATTCTGGGAAGCACTGAATACAGGAGTACGTCTTTGGAGGTGGTTGACAGAAAATGACCTCTGTGTATTTTACCCCTCAGAGCTTATTACAGTTTCAGTCACTGGGAGTTTACAAAACACTGGCCTCCACTGGATCTCGGTTGGGCAGCTTACTATGAACAAGAATGACATAAACAGAGACGTCCGAAATCTCAGGAAATCACAAAATACTGCCAGATGGAAGCTATAACAAGATTTATGACATGAGATCTCGCAATATTAAAACGCCACCACTTGTTATCAAATTCCTTCTTGGAAAGCAATATTCAGTTGCTGTCAGGATGTGACTTTGTCTGGTGAAGTAAGCCATTATTGCGTGCTCAGGATATGAAGTTGAGTGCTATGAGCTCGACTTCCTGCTGTATCTGTGCTAAGGTTCTTATCTTGAAGTGGGAAGGAAGAAGTTACTGAAGTGCTCTGTCATAAAGCAAAGTCAACTAAAAGCGAATGCAAACTAGGATCACCACAGCGTGTAAGAAGGAGGTGCTATGACGTATACCATAGCTGTGTTACCATTACAAATGGACAAACTTTGTTGATATTTCGCAAATGCCGAAAAAACACAACTTTGCAATTGCGGTGTTTCCATTAAGTAACAAATGTAACTAAAGTCACATGTGAATAAGTTTGTTCACTTTATGTCATTAAAAAGCATGCCACGCCATCATCCTCCTAACACTTCGCGTCATCTTCATTGTTTTTTCCGGTTGTTGATCATGTGACCTGTGTGATGCGAAAAAAGTGTTTCTGTAGCAGTTAGGCGAAATATATTATTTTCTATATGACCAAAAAAAAGCACCTAGTCCTAGCGCAAAAACTTTTCATTGAAAAATGTGTTTGGAAATTGCCGTGTTTCCATTAAGCAAATTTATTTTCCTAATTTCAATTTGTGCAGTTTTAAGGTAAATGGGAACGAAGCTCAGAGCAGGGTTGTGTCCGTAAATATAAAACAACTTTGCAAAATTTGGCTTTGCATCATAGTCTTATGTGACGCCTTGAAATTGGCCTCTGCCTCTTTAAGGACCTCCTACCTTCTCCAATGCATCTCCTTCAGCATGTCATCACATGAATAAAGGTTCCCCTTGCAGTCCATTGATGCTGTTTGCACTTGTTCTTAAGAGCGTTGCAGTTCCACCAGGTGTTTGCCAATTGCTCCTGCTGCTAGTCTGGTGGAGCTATGTGGGGACCGGGCGGTGGAGGGCCGCTCTGGCTGGAGCTCTGCTTTGGGTAAATACGCGGCACATTGCAGGAACAGGTATTAAGGCACCCCTGAATGGCAGCCATGAGAGATTCACGCATTTCTCAAATTCATGAATGAATGAAAGCAACCCTCCAGGTATATTTTTGATGAGGGAATAACATTATAACATGACACAAAGCTGAAAAAAAGTCAATTTTGTCTCTATTCCCCTTTTAAATATTTACACAAGTCAAGTGGAGCCTTTGACACACATTGATTCTTGTTGTTTAAATGTGGTGAACTGAACAATTTGCCAGGTTTCAGCCAAAAATGCTTTGGCTGAAACCTGCCAATACACTACTTGAATAGAACAAGCTTGTAAAGGACTCCTGAGTGACACGTCTTAAAACATTTATTGCCACGTTTATTGTTTTTTTTAATAGAAAATTGGAGGGGTGTAATTTTTTGATGCCAATGTAAATTCCCATTAACACGACTTGGCAGAATATCCAAATATAGCCTCTGCCACTTCATTGGTGTAGTTGCAGTTTGGGTTCTTGCTAGAAGACACAAGACACAAATGATCTATAAGCAGTAGGCGAAAAAAGCTGGCTGACCATTAGGCTCTAATGATCTCCACAGAGTTTACTATGGTGGCAAAACTAAAGGTCAATTTTAGAGATCCTTTAGAACCAGCACCTTTTCTAGTTAGAATCTGACTTATGCTGACCAGATCTGAGCTAGATATTTCTGTGAACAACAAAAATACTTTAAATGTGAAAAGGGAATGTAACTGACCAATGGAACTGGACAACATATGCATATTATCTTACTGCAAATAAATATATCTTTGAAAAATAAATTGATTGTATGTTTAGTTTGATACTGATACTACTGATGGTAATTTAAGATATAATCCCTGAAAATGGCATTACAGAAACAGACACTTTATATTTAAATTTAGTTATAATAAATGTATACAGCTGGATAAAAGTAGCAGAGATCACTAAGAAACTGAATTTTTGTTCATGTCCTAAATGCATATGTTGTTGGCCACTGTGGTTTCCCTGCTCGTTTTTCTCTCTTTCTGAAGGTGTAGAAACAGACTTCTGGGATACTGTCTTGTAACGTCTTTTTCCTTCTTCTTCTCCTCTATTCTTACCACAGTTTTATCTTTTAATCTTCTTCCCCCAATCTCTTTTTTTATTTTTCCCTGTCTTGTCCATCCCCGTGTTTCATTTAAAGTATACCCAAAGCAATTTCTAATAAACTCATGACAATTTCAAAAGAAAAAAATTTAAAATCAATGACGGCAATTCAAACCTTCTGGCAATGCGATAGTAGCCCACATTGGTGTGCACAGAAGGGCGCTAACGTAGCAACCCAAAAGGAGGAACGGATTAAGTTGCCTTTCCATAAACCCCCAAATATCCCTTAAACCCCGTCTTATTCTTGTGGACCCAACGGTCGTTGTCTGAATGCACCGGTACACCTCTAGTCAGACAAGATAATGCTTCTATAACGTTCTCTGGAAAACTGTTTGCTTCCCGTGAATTATTTAAAAGAAAATATTTGCTGTAAAGCACAATCCAGCAGCAACACACACACACTCACACAAAAGACGGAGATGGGTCTCCAAAGACTTTATTCCATGTCAGTGTGAAGGAATAACACTCCTGCAGTGCTCGCTGTGGAGTGCTCCTGTGTTAACCCAGGCAAGAAAGCTATTGAGCTTTCACCACAAGCACACACAACAGCAGAATTAGGATTCACAGAGCGTGGCTTTACAGGTACTCTTCCAAATGACTCCACAGAGCCCTTCAGGCTACTGTCAGCTAAAACCCTCGCAGGAGACAAACAACTAATATGCTTTTGGTGTTTTACAGCACTGGAGCAGATGGATAAGATATGGATTACGCTGACAGTAAGTCAATAAAACCCAATACCTGGTTTTGCACCGGATTACTCAATTGTTTCTTGGCTCCTTTTAATAATTTTGCTTTGTGATCCCTCACGAATCTGTTTTCCTGCAGAGCTGCCAACCAGACTATGAAGTGGCGTGGGGATGTGATTGCCTGTCAAGACACGGTAAACAGAGGATGCTCTTTGGAAAGCCGAAGCCCTTCTACCACACAAATCTTCTTTATTGCCAACCCCCTGCCACATGTTCGACGTCCTCTTTGCTTTAAGCTGATATACGCGCCCTCTTCGGGCTGGCTTTGGCTACAACGAACCAACGGCTCCATCCGAACCAGAGTTCGGCGATTAAACGCCGTCCAGTCAAATTTGCGTGACAAGCAGATGCCTTTCATCGCTGCGGGGGATCCGGGCGGCCCCCTCGCAGCCCACCTGCCCGGAGCGCCGTCTCCAATGTGGTCTGGAATAGCTAATTAGGCTGCTTCCAGGCATCCAGCGCGGGACACTCGACGCCTATCCCCGGACGTTCAAAAATTCCACTTGATCTTGTCATCAAGCCTCGCCGTGTTCTTGGGTTTATTTTGTTCGTGTCAGCATTCTCGCGTTTGATCCCTCGTCAGCGCAGACAGAGGAGAGAAGGGAGCTGTTCTGGTGGGTTTAACTGAGTTTCAGTCGAGTTTGCAGGCACCTGCTGTGCGCATCACTCCCCATGCTTTACAACTGCAGTCCCAATGAGGGAGGGGAGGGGAGGAGGAGGCGGAGGAGGATGAGGGACTGAGACAACAAAACATCCTTTTTTTTGGTAAATGGTGGACTCGTCGCTGCTCATCTGTGTTTAAGCGGCTTGTCATGTTGTTGAGAGAATATTCAGGAGGTGTCGGGCTGCACCTCCATCGCTCGGAGCTGCAGGAAGCGCACTTCAAAGAGCGTGTCTGCGCTGCGAGGCTCTCTGGGTGCGCTTTTTGTTAAAAGCAATCCATTTTTAGCTGTTATTCCAGGTTTAGTTAAGACAAAAAAAAAGAGAGGAAAAAAACATAATAAAGGAGGTGGGTGTTTCTTTTACCACCCTTTTGATAAATATTTAAACACTGAAACAAAGGCAGTGGGTAACAGTCGCCTCTTGCTCACCTGCAAACATGTAAAACGCCTCTTTGTCTCTGTGTCTCGGGAGGTGAGGTAGGCGAGTACGCTCACGGCTCGGGGGGGATAACACCAAAACAAATACGGTGCCTTGAAAAAGTATTCATTCCCCTTGAACTTTGTCACATGAACTCACAGTAGAATAACAAACTTCAGCACATGTTTGGATTTCGTATAAGTGCAACACAAAGTTCTCCACAATTGTGAGGTGAAAAGAAAGGGCTACGTTGCTTTAAAAGGTTTCTATTAAAAATATACAAAACTGCGGCGTGCATTTGTAATGTACCCTTAAATAAAATCCTGTGCAGTGAAGTGTTTTTACAGATTGGAGCTGAAGGGAACGCTAAGGCTGTGTAGAACAAAGTTTCGCAAGAATACAAATACTTGAAACGCCCTGTAAAAATGCCTACAACTGCCTCTTAGTAGTTTAAACACCAAATATACCTCAATATTATGGGGCAACATGCACAGTGGAAACCATCTTAGCACTACGGGAGAAGCTAATGTTTATTTTCACTTGTGGCGGTACAGCCAATCAAAGCCACGGAAAATAAATGGCGCTCCTGCATTGGCGACAGCTTGTCAACGAGCATGGCACCTCGGTGTCTCAACTTCCAAAGCTGCATTTCTTTCGAATATTTCAGATATGCGGTACGGGAAAAAAAAAATCCACGACACGGCTGGTTTTTAATAAATAATTAGGAGTTACATTCCACAGAAAAATTCACAAATAGGTCGATCCGTGAATATCAAGCGAAAACCATGAAACATTTTCCCCTCTACTGCACCTCTATCAACTATGTATTGGACTATCACATAAAGTTCCAACAACATACTGTGAAGTTTAATGTAAAAAAAAAAAAAAAGAAAAAAGAAAGAAATTCATGCGGCATGAATAGTTTAATAAAGCACTATGATATATAAGGGGTAGGCAGACGGGGAGCACAGCACAGTCAACACAAATGAGAATTATTAGTTATTTGTGCTGCGAGCTGAAGTTGGTTAATATAAAGCGCTTTCCATAAGTCAGGCAGGGCGCCTCACCCTTGATGCTTGAGAGAACCCTGTGAACCCACCTCTCTGTTTAGCTTTCCCCTTCTGACTTTCCCCTCAACTTACCCGCAACGATCCATTTTCACACCAAATAGATGGAGGGGGGGAAAAAAAGGATTTTTTCAAGAGAATACAAATGAGTCAGTAATGACAAGGGATCTGCTCATAGTCAGCAAGCTGAAACATCTCCCCCCCCACCCGTCCGCTCTCTTTAATGTCTACTTGCGTTTGGCAAAAAGCATATGTCGGACCTCAAAACTGGGGGTGGTTTGGGGGGCGGAGTGGGAATCATCAGTCGTGACATGCCATTAGTGCTCAAAAGGCCAATTAGAAAAACCTACGAGGCACTCAAGAGTCACTAAACGGCAGACTTCGATTGGAGTTTGACCTCGGCGCGATTTGCGTGCACAGCTAAGCATCAAATAATAGATAGAGGATCTTTAACGTAATTACGCCTTAATGGACGGCGAAGCCATGTTGTTAAAAAATTGATATGCAGGGCAGAGGCAGCGTTTAAGCAGACATGGCAGGACGCATTTATTTCCACGTCAAAGAAAGACCAAGAGAGGGGAGGACAGATGGAGGAGTGAACGCTCTAGGATGTGAACGGTTCCCCTCTTTGAAAGACCATCCCTCATAAAGCAATTGTGGACCGAGTGCTATCTTAGACTAATTGCTGTGAAAATACCCCCCCTCCCTTCCTCGTGCCCCAACCCTTTTATATTTAATCATATCCTTGATATTCTGTTGACAAAGCCGGATGAAGATCATTTCCGCCACCGTCGCTTCTACCGGTCATATTAGCTCCAGTGTTGACCGAATCTTGCAAGGTGACCCCCAGTAACCGTGGTCAGCTCCAGTCGGCTGCATTTAGCAAAGACTTTTTTTTTTTTTTTTTTTGTGAAGTCAGCCCCCATTAAGTCAGGGATAATTGTGTGTGTGTTCTCCATGGTGAATATTTGATCTGCTGTTTGCCCTTTGCCGGCCACACGGTGCAGAATAATGGCTCTCTTTGAGCTGCACCAGGCAAAAACCGTCGCCTCCTTCGGCCTCAGTAAGAGGCCAACCCAATTACTCTATCAATTATTAATTCATCATAAAGGTCGTCCGTCCGCTCCATTATCCGCAGCAGTCTGGGCATGCCAATGTCATGAGTGACAACGGGGCCTTCGGGTCACAAACCACCCCGACAGAGAACTCCACAGACACTTCAGAGGAGTTCTCTGGCTGCCAGAAACACTGACGATTCCAAAGTGTATAATTCATGCAGATTCTGCAATTTTAATAGAAGAAAATGGGGCAATTCGGGATATTAATCTATTGCAATTAGCATATATTAGTGGTTATTTTAAAAAGTCATCAAACCCTAGCAAGAAAAGCTAACTAAAAGCTTTAAGATAGCTTGCTAGCAGGTACAAACAATAAAATCACATTTATTGGTCAATAAATACATCCCTAACTCTGTAAAATATGATGTGTGTTCTACCTGTTTAAATTTATGTATAACCCATAGGGCTAATATAGTTAAAAAATGCCTCTTGAAAGTATTTTGATCACATTTTGTCACAATCCAACTATTTACATTAACTGATTTCATTAATATTTTATTCATAGACCAACACAAATGACTAGCTGTACTTATTTGTAGCAGAATAGCTCAAGGCACTGGGATGGACAGCTTCAGCAAGCCATAATTTTAAAGCTTTGCCACAAATTCTAGAATTAATCTAGGTCTGGGCTTTGACTGGGTCATTCTAACACATAAATATGCTTTGCTCTAAATCATTCTAGAGTTGTGCTCGCTGTATGTTTACGGTCTTGCTGGGAGGCATCTCAGCCACAGTCCCACGTCTTTTGCAGCCTCTTTCAGTTGTTCATGCCTTTAACTAGCACCATCCATCTTCCCATCAACTCTGACTTCAGCACTGCCTTCAGCATAATTGCTCTGCATAACTTCCTGGTACAGAGCATAATTCATGCTTTCATCAATTACAAAATCATTCAAAAGATTTCTAGTGAAACAGAAGGAAGTTATCGTTTAAGGGGTGAAATATAATTGGAAACTATAGAAGGTACGCGTTACACAGAGAAGTTTGTCTATATCTGTATCTGGAGAGAAGCTGTGAAATAATTAAAAAGTAGGCCGTACATTTGGTCACAAAGAAATGTAAATAATTTATATTTGAAATATTAGGAAAAGGTTCCTGATCATCGGGTGATACAAGGATTCCTCAAACCTGCATGAAAGGGGCGGGGGTCTCAAAATCAAGTCCTCAAGGGCCGCTGTCCTGCAGTTTTTAGATGTGCCACAGGTACAAAACACTGCGATGAAATGGCTTAATTACCTCCTTCTTGTGTAGATTAGTTCTCCAGAGCCTTGCTAATGACCTAATTATTCTATTCAGATGTGGTGCAGCAGAGGCACATCTAAAAGTTGCAGGACTGCGGCCCTTGAGGACTGGAGTTTGACACCTGTGCTCTAGGGAATAACATTATAACAATGTAAACCTCAAAAAAGTCATTTTGACATCATACTTCCCCTTTAATGAACACTACATGTAAATACACGAGACTGTGACCAAGTGGCTAATTTCCATCTGTGATACTATTGGCAGGTTGACCAATTACGTTGCTTCACATGTGATCAGTGTTGGTTTTTGAGACCTTTTACTCTATTTCAGGTTGTCAGAAAGGTTTTGTTTAAGCGATTCACCGAAGGATTTATTGGGTGAAACTTTCCAAAAATACATTTAATCATAGTTACTCATAGCTTAATAACAAGTTAAGCAACTACTTTTTCGCATCGTCTCAAGTTGGTTGGGATAGCTTCTTTCCCTGAATACACAACATTTACGCAGCTCTAATATTGGTTGATATGTGTATGGTGGCAAATGCCTTTTCTGAGCATTATAGAACAGCTGATGTGCTTCATTAAACTGCACAATATGTCGCCATCATGGCTTACGGGCCTCCAGCCCTGCCAGGTCTCCTCACTGTGGGGAAGCACATGGAAGACGAATCCACTTGCTGCATGACCGGTGGCGGGTTTTGTTGTCCTGAACGGCTACGTGTCGGCGCCGGCGGAGCGGTGGCCGGTGTTAGATGTGTTGTCTGCTCTGACCTTTAGTTAATGGTGCTGGTTCTCCTTTCGGAAAGGTCACATTTTACATTTCTACCAATCACCGCTCATTGCATTAACCGTCCGCCCGCTGGTGACAAAACGAAACGGGCCCCCGTGGAAGATCAGAACCCGGCGCGTTGCATCCGGAGGGGGCCGTCCCGCACATAATGATGTGTTCGACATGTGACAAGGTGTCGGTGATAATCAGTTTCATGCTGGACTTGATAGTGTGGTGCGATGTGACCTTTTGCGATGCTGAAATGTATATGGGTTATACCGCAACATCAATATTTATGGTAATAACATATAAGTGTGTTATTGCCCTCTCCATCACCTGTATTTTCATGCCGCCGTCTACCAGCTGCATGGGAAATCCTCAGCAGGGTTTTTTTTTCTTTTCCCACTTTCAACGTTAAGCTGAAATTTTAATTGCAAAGTAAAAAAAAAAAGTGGCCTACTTTGGTAAATTGTAAATTGTCAAGGCTGTCTTAATTAGGCTGCATTATTAGTCATATTAGCATTAATTGCATAATTGAATGCGATTATCTGTAATTATTCACATAAATTAATTTTAGGCCACAGATCACTGAAAAAAATGTTTAAAAAAAAAAACTAAGAGGAGTCTGTGGTGAATTTGATCTGCTTCTAATTTGTGTTTCCACTGAATTTGTGTGTTTGTGCTGTTTATTTTTCACAGTCCTGCTGTGCCAAAGTATTTGCATGAACTTTCTCAAAACTTTTCTTCGATGTCGTGGCTTTGTGGTGGAAAATGGTCGTGATTTGAACAAACACGAACATGTTGCTGTTGTAGCCTTAAAGATTGCGTTTGTCCCTTTAACAAAAGATGGTGTCAGAGGCATCGTCTGGTCATAAAACAATAGAGAATGTACATTAATGAGAACTGGACACCCTGATAGGTTTTTAGATAATTTCCTCTTACTGAGGTATTTAGATTTGGTGTGGCAATGTTGGAGAAATAAAAATAAAACAGCAGACATTTTACTGAGATGGGTGAGATAGTGAAGCACACAATGCCAGAATAACGCACAACTTTGTATTATTCAATTTATGGCCGGGTCTTGAACACGTTAATTTTCATTAATTAATAACATAGATTTTAAAGCACTAAAAAATTTAATTCAATTACTCATTTTTGGGGAGGGGGGTTGTTTGTTTGGTTGGGGTTTTTTTTCCTGGTCCCAAGCCAGAACCTTTGTATGAACATGTTTCCGGTACGCATGTGAAACTGGCACACAAAAAACATCCACAAGCAACGAGGGACAACAAAGTCGCCTCTCTTGGCTCACTGGGGATTTATTTTTGCTTCAGAAAATGATCTGAAGGGACGCTGGACCAGACTGTTGTTGTGCGTAAGTTGTGCTAAAGGAAGTTAGCCTGTCACTGAAGCTATTCAGGCCTAAAATAGCCTCTCAATGCTAAACATGTTGCATCAGCACAAACATCCCCAACGCTAACATCAGTCCACATTTTTGAAGAAGAGTCTTTTTCAAAGAAATTCCACGAATGATTGGGTTTGGTTCCTGAAACACTCGGTATAATAGCACTTTGGATAACCAGAATAGGAGATTCAAAACAATAAATATTTGTTTTTGAGTTCATATGCCTGTTAATTCAATAATTTAGCAGCAAAAAGGGTTTTTGAAATGAACATTTTTCACGTTTTTTGATTGAAATGCGACTAATTTTGATTAATCAATTACAGACCCTGCAATTAACTTGATGAAACATTTTAATTGAATGCCACCGCTAATTCTGTTACATAATAGAAAAATATAAAGTAGTGCAAAATGTGAAGAGATAGAAATGGTTTTCAACATTCTCGTCATAAAAATCAATCTGAAAAGTACGATGTGCATTTCTATCCAGCCACCCTTTAAAGCAAATGCAACATCAATTTCCAATTCTTTCCACAGTTTTACAGTTGAATTGAAGTATGGACTTTGACTAAACCAACCCAACTTATGAACATTCTTTGATCTGAGCTATGCCAGTGTCCCTAGGGCTATCTGTCTAACGTTGCTGACTTGCTGGAAGGTGAACATCTATTTCTTCTCGTAAATCTGCATCATGATATTGGCAACAAGTTCTCCCGCCTGAGATGTGGATCTTTGATCTTCCACCAGAGTGACACTTTCTTTGCAAATATCAAAGCTCTGAGGCCTTTGCAGAAAAAAAAAAAAGCTGCATTTAGACAGATTAAATTACACACCGGTCGACTCCACTTAACTAATCAGGTAGACTTCTGAAGGCAGCTGGTAGCATTGGATTTTAATCAGGAGTATCAGAGTAAAGGGGTGCGCTCACTGCGGTGAAACACACACAATTCCATCTGTGAGCTGCCTTAATCAAAACGAAGCATGCACATGTCGGTGTGAGTGTGTGCTAGAAAATGCTGACTGGAAGAACTGTGGGTTTCTACAGGAGCTTACAAAGCCATGAAAGCATGCGATGACAGACTGTGGCGAGTGCGCTCCATTGCCTGTGCAGGAATATAAGCCAACACACACATGCACACACACATGCCCTGAGTCACCTCCACATTCACATGTTCACACTGACTTAAGGTCTGTCACAGCAAATAGAGCCACTTACATTTTGGCTACAAGTACCTGCCTGGAATATGAGAAGTGTTTCAAATCTGTCTGAGCCAATAAAAGGTGCTACAGGGTAACTTGCATCCTTAGCGGATTAAATTGCAGTTACAATCTACCGAAGGACACAGTTACACACAAAAGAAGAATGCTTAACATTTGGCCATCACTTCGGTCAAGACAAAAATCCAACCCTGTGTCTGAGTTAGTTCCTTTTTTCGTCATGTTACAACAGAGAGCTACAGCACATGGGTTGTCACCTGTGCTGAAGGCTATCGTTTAAAGTAGTACCTGGAGTACCGGGAGCAAACCCACAAACTCCATGCAGAAAAACCTCTGGCAGGGTTGCAAGCCCGGCCCAGAAGCGGCCCAGGGGTCTCTGGTTACTCTGGAGGAGCTGCAGCTCCTGTCAGCAGGACAACTGCAAGTCTTGTACTCTACCAGCCCCACCTTTGTAGAGGAATGTCGAGAACGAAGTCATTGTTGAAAAAAAAAAAAAATCAAGCTTGCAGTAAGCTACACGGGAATACAACAAGTATATGGCTGAACAGAACAAAACGTTTTGACCTTTTCGAGAACTACAGGCTCTCTCATGCTCAGGCATATTTTACTCCGCGAAGGTCCACTCCTACTCACGGTGGACTCAAAGCAGATGTTCATCGGACACGTCTGTGCAAAGGAAAATCGTTATGACTGCATACTGTGTGTTGTGCAGTAACCTGTTCGGCAACAGTGTTCCCATCGACCTATTTGTATGTGCTGATAATGTTGTGAGTTGGCGCAAACAGTTGCCAGGTCACAGCCAGACTGCCGCTCTGTACCACACTAACCGGTGTGTGATGGCTACCGTGGTGGAGACGAAACGGTGTAAGGTGTCTAACTTGCTCATCAACTTGATAGTATCTATCCATTCAGATGGATAGATCTGAATGGATAGATTCAGATCTATCCATGAAGGAATTTGTCATGAGAATTGCAGGCAATCAAGATGCTTGACTATGAAATCTCAACTGTCTGCAGACGGTGTGCGTGGGGTTCGATTAGATACAAAAATATGTACAGTATGAGTATTTTGGAGCTTAAACACTACAGATAACCGTACCATTTCACTGTACCGTCAAGCTGTAGGACTACTCTTCTTTAGCAAAGATGCAGAATCTGGTCAGAGATGAGGAGAACAGAGAGTTATTTACTGACTAATTCTGGATGGGCATGTGGAAGAGGCTTCAAAAGACTTGAGCATGGGATGAAGCATCACCTTGCAACATGACAGCAACCCCACTTGCATATCCAGACCCTAAACACACCATAATCACAGTAAAACACGAGAGTAGCAATGTCATGCTACTACCATGCACAGAGCTCAACTCTTTTGTAAAGAAAATTTGATAAGAAATGCAAACCTGTTCAAGACATACCTCAAGAAACTTCCAGTTGATTGAACACTTTTGCAAGGCACTGTACATTCAGAAGGTGGATTGAGAGCAGAACTTTACATAAAAAGCCCAGAGAATCAACGGATGTCGCTGCACCACCACCATTTTTAAGAATCTAATTCCTCCAAGAAATAAATATACTTGCCTCTGTCTGTCTGTGTATGTCTGTGTGCGTGTGTGTGTGTTTGTTCCTGTTCTCATTAGGATCCACACTGCAGGGCGCTGCTTCAATGTTGTTTCCTGTATAGCCCATTACTGCTACCTGCCCCGGGGTTGGAAGTTGAAGCCCGAGACAAACAACGAGCCGTGTGCAGTAAAATGCACCCGAGAGATTAGTGTGGCGAGGAAATCGCGCTGTGTAAAGAGGGGTGAACTTAAGGTTGAGTCAACCTGAGGCCACAATAAGCTGGCGTGGAGATTTCAAGCAAAGCGTTTTGTTTTTTATATATATAAATATATATACTGAGCGGGGCAGGTGACAACAGGCAGGGCGTGAGATGTGTAATTCAATTCAGAAAATAGAGAAATACATTATTAAAATATCACAGCAGAAAAAAAAGCAACCTTGCAAAAGGTTCACATGTGGCACATAGGTGTGATTACAAGCTAAAGTAGCAGCATTTCTAGTTTTACCCAAACTGAATAACTGTCAAGACATATAGAGCTTAAAGTAGATGGTTGTTTTCTATGTGAATCTATTTCAAATGTAGTGATTTGATGTCTATACAGCCAAACCCACTTTCATTCTCACTGTTTCGCCTTCCAATACTCTTAAACTACACAACTATCACAGGTTTTGTAAAGACTATGTGGTTACATTAACAGAGAAAGCCTGCAGAGGTTTAACAGACTACAGGGTTTCTCAGACCAACTGAAACCAAATGAGCACATCCTTGTTGTTGGTTTGCTTGCCAGTTTGAAGGAACATCCACAACACTAGGTGATATTCTCTGAATTGAGAGGGGCTCGAGTCTGTTACACTCACTCATAAAGTGAAGAAGGGTGTTTTCACACCTGATACAGCAGTAGACTCAGTTTGTTTGGGGAACAAAAGAGCAACGGCAGTTACATTTTCAGCTGGTGCGGTTCGCTTTCTCACTGCAATGTGTCAAACGATCCAAACCCTTTGAAAAACCTGACCCCACTCGCCCTCGCCTGTGGTGGCGCTGCACCAAGAACTACTGAAGGAAACAACATGAAAACCTCTGAAGAAGACCAGAGCGCAACTTCCTTCTTCACAAAATGTAAATGAATATGGAGTGGCGTCGAGATTTATCGTTTGTCTTTTTCAAAAGACCACCAGCCATTTCTCCTGCTATAGTGCCAGACCGCTAGACTCATATAGACTCTCTAGGTTGTATTTACCCAGAATGCCCTGCGCTGCAGTCTCCGGTCCGCTTGGCCTTCATATATGGATTCGAACAGCAGCAGAGTTCACTTCCACCGAACCAAAACCTAAGTTTGTAGGCGGACAACAGCTCAACTGTGAACTCACCTCCCCAAACCAACCAGACTTTCTAGGCAAACGAACGTGGACTAAACAGGCCTGGTGCAAATTCACCCTAATACGCAATTTGAAACATTTTAAGTATATCTGATAAGAGAATACTATCTGTATAGTGTTGTTATTCTTTGTTATAATCATGGTGAGAGTTTGGAACAATGGTGGTAATCTATTCGGCTCTCACTGTGGTTTACCGGAAACCTAAAGCTTTAGAAATAACTGTCACCATTTCCATATTGATGGAGCATGATGTGTTGCTTTTAGAGATATTCCAGCCTAATTCACGTTGTCAGACAGGTTCTATTTATGCACTTCATTTCATTGTATGTTTTTGGCATGCATGAAATAACAATTATTTGTTTCCTATTTATCCTAAAATGTTTCATTGCGCCACACTCATCAGATCACACTCAGTTAGATGGTGTTGGCCCACTGTAGGTATAAAGCTAATTCAGAGGCTAGTGATAGCCACTTTAAGTCACTAAATAATTAATTTTGGGAAATTTAATAGTAAGGCCAGAACATGAATCCTAAAAAGATAACGCCATGAAGGACGAGGCATTACAGCAAAACACCCTGTATCTGAACAGGAGATCCTCTACTAAACATTAGTTGTATTTATAGCTGTGGTCTGATCAATAGAGAGTGATATCTGCTCATGTTTCCTACTTCACTCCCCCAAGTGCTTTGTTGTGCTATTTTCTTGAATGTGCTGGGTGGAAGAGGCCACGTGAAGACGCACAGTGTCTTCATATTATCTGCCAAGGTGTTGCAATAAAACATAAGGTTACACATGTGCGTCAGTTCAAGGCAATAGCACACTTTGTGATGAAATACTCCAGTTAACGGGATGCAGAGGGAAAAGTTAGCTCTTCTCTTTAAATAAAATTTTCTTTCAAGATGGCAGCTTTTTTTTTTTTTTTTGCCCTGCTTTCTCAACGAATGGATTTGCAGAGAACATGACTATTAGTTGAGACCATAAGATGTTCAAAATGTAGCACGTAGTTTTATACCCAAACCCCAGTTTGACTTTAACCATAACTTTATCTCTGACTGTTCTCCTTGGTCTTCTTTTTTTTTTTTTTTGCTGTTTGTTCAGCAATGTTCTCCAACAAACTTCTGAGGTCTTTAAGGATAGAATGCTGCACCCTGAACACACCATTCCTACAGGGAAAAATGCTGGTGGCAACAGCTTTGAATGCGTCTTCGTGAAGGATCAGAATGCAAACAGCCAGCAGCCCTTTCATATTTATTTGGTAAATAGTTTTGAATGCTATGAATCATTTCCCCAAAACCCAAGAAAACCCATTAAAGCTTGCGGTTGTGACATGGCAAAATGTGGATATTATTTCAAGGCAGTGTTGACATGTTATTCTAAAAAAGTGATTAAATAAATGGAAGGGGAAAAAATCCCCTCAGAACTGTTTTAATCATCACTGCAATAAAAAAAAGGGGAACTGCTTCAAAGCCAATGATTTTGTTGTGTGATTTAAAAAAGAAAAAAAAAAACATAGACGCTGCCAACAACCGTATTCCTTTAATTTCCCCCCAAATAGTATGATGACTTAGGAAGACTTTTTATATCACTTATTACTTTGAGTAATTGAGAAAAATAACTCTTAATACGCAAGTTTCCAACTCTGACTCGTAATATCGGCTCCTCTAAAAATAGGTTAAAAAAACAACCTTAAAACAAATACATGTTCTACTGCAGCAGTAAAATCTCACAGCAAAATCTGGAGTGAAATCCATCCTTTAGTTTGAGCATATTGACGTAGAGGAGAAAACCTCAAACATCAACAAGAAAAACTTATTAGTGCCCTTCACAATGCCTGTAAAATAAAAGGAAAACGAAGCCGTATTTTATTTATACGCAACTCTTCGGAGGCTGAAGGAACTTTTAGTTTGGAATCAACGACTCGTTTCCCTTTGCATATCCCAGGTGAATGTTTAAGAGGCAGCAAGTGTGTAGAGTTTACCTAATGTGGCTTTAACTTCCCACATTCGGACAATTAATTATGATTGTAGATTTGTGACGCTGTGGGCCCATTCTCTTTTTAAAGTTAATAAAACCTTGTTTGTGTGCTTGATATCATTAAGTCTTGGAAAAAAACAGAAAAATGAAAATAAATAAATAAATACACCCTCAACTGCTAAACTTAAAATGATGCATCATTGGGTCTTTCGGTAAATCAAATAGAAAACTAGCAGCCAAAGGTGGCAGTAAGTGTGACTCTGGAGTGCAAGAATTTTTTTTTCTATCACGTGTAGCAGTAGCCGTGTTTCCATGAACATATTCTTCAAAATATGCATTTTGAAGTATTGCATTAGAAAACACTGATGGAAATTCCAAAAATTCAAAAGAACTCCTTCATCTTTGCAAAACCATTTTCATGCCTGCTTGGGTCGGATTTTAGATTTACCGAAAAAAAGATAATGCCGCTAAGGGGAGATGGAAAAACATCTGCAGAATAAGTTCTGATGTAAGCAAACGTTCCCGTCCACTGGTGGGTCTGTGCCTTATCAGAGTCTCAAAACTCAGAAACAATTTTGAAGTCCAAACTTCCAGTTTGGAGGCAACGAGTCTCTCCATTTTTCTGAGCTGTGTGGTCCATGCTAGTGTACAACCTTTACTTCCTGTTTATTACAGCCATACGTAGCATCAACATCTGAATAGATGACACTCTTGGGTGATTTGCTCCAGACCAATAGACAGAAACACGGCTAATTCGCTTTTTTGTGACATTTTAAAAGTTCACTCAAAGGTCAGGAGACAATTGGATGGAAACTTACCTACTAAATTTATGTCAACATAAAGTTTGGACTTTTCAAAATATTTGAGCATGAGATTTTTTTTGTACAATATTCTATTGTAAAAAAAATTAATAAATAATAATAATTCTACCGAACTTTACATGTAGGGGCAATGAACACTGATACTTTGCACATTTACTCTGATTTCCGTTTAGTTCTTAATTTTAGCCAATTCTAGATGCATCAAGAACGCAAGTTGCAGCATTTTAAAAAAATGTTTGTGTTATTAGTCAGATTTTACATTTCTGCGAAATAGCAGCTTCTATATATTAATCTCAGTTTGAGCAATAAACTGTCACAAGTTTAAGGGAACTGACTTAAAACTGACGATTATGTTAATTCGGACATTTTGGGTTTGGTTACTTTAAATAGTCAAAAGGGAACCAATATAGCTCGTCAGTGCACTCAAGACAGAAAGTGGAAGTGACACTAGAGAAACAGTGGCGTCACACTAACAAAACGGATGAAGACTGTGCAGTACAAAAGGGGAACTAAGACAAAACGAAGTCTGAAAGTGAAATCAGAGCAAGATCTCCTGATTACGAAGACTTGGTTAATTATAGTCCCATAATATGTCCTGGCTCCAAACAACAGAGATATACTAACCAACTGAATATGAAAGAAAGAAAACCATCAAACCCATCAAAACTAAGAATTCCCAACACATCAAAGAACAGCATTTACTGAGTATGAAGGTGAGGCCCAACAGATTTACTGTCACAAGTGGAGCATTACGGCTTTCACCATGACCCTCCACATGGAACTTTATTAGAGATTGCTTTGGGTTTATTAAAAATGTAATGGAGGCAGAGATGAAAAAGAAAGGAAAAGAGAAAGGGAGAAAAGTGATGTTTAAAAGGAAAGGAAATAAAGAGTGGAGGAGATAAAAACAAAGCATAGATGGAATTCAAGTCAACATTAGTCTGCTTCTACACCTGCAGAAAGAGAGAAAAAGAGAGAAACCGCAGCAACAAATTCAAACCTTCTACCTCCTCCTGCAGCCTTAGTGCTAAGGCTACGTTCACACAGCAGCCTGAAGTGACCTGAATCAGATTTTTTCATGACAATCTGAACAGAAGGTTGGATTCTTTTAGAAAGCGACCCAGGCCACTGGCATATCTGATACGTATCCGATTCAAATGCGACCTAACGTCGGATGAATGCGTTCAGGTCGCATTCATCCGAACTGAACGTCATTGATAATCAACAAATCTCACTATTCTGCGTCCTGACATGCACCAGTGGGACAAAAATCAACAACTATGACGGACTATATTTAAGGATTAAGTTGTTAATATGCTGGCTCCGGTCGGACAACAACTTCAAATGTGTACGCTATGCTCCACCGTTAGTCTCCATGTTTGCTTCCGCAAACACTGAGCACTACGTCTTTTTATGGCTGTTGGCAGAACACTGAGAACACTGACGCTATTGCGCCCTCTACTGCGCATGCAGCACAGGCATGCAGGTCATTGACGTTCACACTGCAGAACACATACAAGTCACATATGTTTGGAAGTGTGAACGGCCCCAGCAAAAAGATCCAAATTGACACAAAATCAGAATTGAGTCACTTCAGGCTGCAATGTGAACGCAGCCTAAGAGTCCAATCAGTGCATCTCTATCTACAAATTGTCACTTATTATTGCAGTTCATTTTTTTTTCATCTCAGTGTCAAATATTCCAGCGGGTGGAGCCTCTGAAGCATGCTGCAAGTGTTTGCCAGAGACAGTACCAGCTTTGACACAAATGATGTCAAGACAGCAATAACGGGCCCATCTGTTAGAAGCAGATGCATCAAACTGCTGTGGGGTTAATACACCTGGGATGTCGGTGTCAGATGGCTCAACTGCAGGCATGTTTTCCTGGTTTTAAACCTTCTCTTATGCATCCAAATAGATGGAATAAACACAGACTCGCAACTCTCAAGTCCTGCGGCAGCGTCAGGAGTTTCAAATCAAAGAGAAGATCCTCATGTCTCTGTGGCAACCCCTGACTCAACACTCGGTTCAAAGGCTCCTAAACCGTCCCGAGGAAGCAGGCTGGCGCTTTTGCTCGGAGCGTTCGCGAAGCGGCTCGTCCATCTGTCTCTCTCTCGTGACTCAACGCCGTCCTCTGTCTGCGCCGCCGCGCCAGCCACGGTTTAGCAGGTGTTGGTGGGGACGGCTCACACTGATACTGTCAGTCACCATGTTTTCCAATTACCATAGCGCTGCGCACCAACATGATTGCCTGATTGGCAGCGTTATTTCCGTGGCAATTATTATGATTCTGATTATGTCAATCATTTCGCTCTCTGCTCCATGTGCCATCAAATAACAGTAGCTTCAGCTCACCAGCGCCTTCCCTACCTTCGCCCCCCCAACTCACATGTCTGATGGCTGTTTGAGGTATAGTCTCTGTTTTTTACAGTAGAAAACTTTTTAAAAATTCATGTTCTGCTTGCTGCGAGCGCTATTACCTTTGAGCGCGGTAGCTCATTCCAAATTACTAACGGTCTGTATATGGTCCCCATAATGATCATTTTCACTCTGTGTCAGTAATAATTGCGAGGTTAGTTCTATTTTAGTGCAAGCTCAGGGCTTCTGGTTTTATCTCGCTACTTCTTGTATTATTCATGTCATCCTTGTGTCTTTGACTTTTTCAACAGCACCCCTCCACTCAAAACGGCAATTACTACTATTACCTCTTCCGCAACGCGTCAGGAGGAGGAAAAGCCATTTTCTTTATTATCCTCGTCATCTGCAGCCACGACTATCATCATCTATTTACTACCTGATTCAGTTAGTGAGCCATCAGATGAAAGGTCACAGCTGTAATCAGTCCTTTGAGAACATGTTTTTTTGCGCATCGAGCCTTCCACTGGGCCTGGCTTTACATCTAAGGACAACTAATGACCTTTCTTTCGCATTCTGCAACTAGAACTCAAGCTTGCTCGGCCGCGCTAATGCTGCATCCGCTCCATCAAACATGTCCGGCAGGCCGGACTTGAAGCGGAGTCTTTTGAAAATATTCAAGCCTGTTGAACTTTTTGACATTTTGTTTCACGTTTTCCTTTTTTAAGTGCAGAAACACGCTTCGTTATACGTATGACTGCATGTGGTTTGAGCTGCATTCGTTTCCTGCAACATCTAACATCACTAAAAAGTTGCATTTCGGCTTCATCTCATCAAATTACATTCTTTGACGTGATTGCGGCGTCATTCTAGCAGTGGCTCTCGCCTTTTTGACATATTTTTCCTACTTACGCTGTGAATCTCTGCAGCTCCTCCAGAGTTCCCATGGGGAATAAAAAGTATTTGTTTCTCCTGAAATTACTGCCTTGCTGATGAAATTTCATGATTGTCTAATCTCATCTAAGCATAAATGACAACATATTTATTACTATGTAAGTAGCATGTTATATAAGAGCAAACAAATAAAAGAGCAGTCTGAATTTTAAACGTTTTAAGGATATGTGGATACTCTAAACTAATGTGCGCTAACAAACGGACCAGATGGATTTATATTCAAATTAAATTAAACACTATCTACTAATTAGATGACAGGCAGTTTGTTGCACTGAATATTACCTGGAGGCACTGGAGTCAAGGAGTCTGAATACAAATAACTCTGCTTCACATTTATGTGCCTGCTTGTGTTGATTTATTCCATAAGACAATGCAAATAAACACAGTGAAGACTGTAGTTGCGATGTGGAAAAGTAGACATAAAAAAGTTCATGGGGTATGAATTCTTTTGCGAGCCACTGCAATTCATAGATAATCAGCAGAAAACGTGGAGATTGACACGGCTTTATGCATGAAGTCCTCAGATAATGTCTTATTTATTAAGTACCAGCTTCCTGATTTAATTTTCCCCACCAAATTTTTTTTTTGCAATGGATGGAAACCGACTCAGGCCTAATGTGCAATTTTCCTGCTCGCGTCAGCTCTCCATGTGCAGAAGTGAATTATGTGTAAATCTACCTGTGCACAGTTATGTATATATTTTTTTCATTATATGTACTGCATCTGCAATTTGCACAGACTTAAACATTGCACGTTGCTGACTGCTTGCCGGCTCACACGCAAGCAAGCTATCCCTTCGACTTTTGATTTACGTACTGAAACATTCATATTCTTGTTTGACTGCGATTTATTACTGAAAGGTAACTGGGGAGTTTCCGA
This sequence comes from Alfaro cultratus, assembly GCA_903066825.1. Lineage (NCBI taxonomy): Eukaryota > Metazoa > Chordata > Actinopteri > Cyprinodontiformes > Poeciliidae > Alfaro > Alfaro cultratus. The sequence goes on along the minus strand of CAEFZX010024644.1, from coordinate 44,983 downwards.
TCTTTTTCATTTAGAGGCACCCTCGGCTGACCCTTGTTGCAAGGTCACTACGCTCTGTGCAAAAATGCAGCCAAATTTGGTTCAGACCTTTGTGTTCTCTACAGGATCAATCTGACTGCTGACCTTTCATCTACAGCCAGCAATGAACTGAATGTTCTCATTTCTCATGAAGAGGTTACCATAAAGTTTAGCACGGAAGATTATTCCTTAAAATTAATCTGCTGGTCTGCTTACATTTCATCAAGTAATACCAGCGGACTGAAGTTTCTACTCATTCTATTTACAGTGCCTTGCCAAGAAATCATAACCCCTTTTGAGCCTTTTAGCATTTAATAAAATGCATTTTACTGTGATTTTATGTGGAGGATCAACATAAACCAACAGCGGAGAAAAACATGCTTTTGCGTTCTTTTACAATTCAAAAGCATGGGAATCAGTATTCTGCCTCCTTCACTGTGATTCTCCAAAACAAAATTCAATACCAGCAATACCTTCAGATGTCATTTAATTAGCAAACAGGGGTAGGTCTTATTTATCTACTGTCTTCCCATTTTTATGGAAACATTTCCACATTTTCAAGTACTTTCTGGTTCGATTCTCATCTCTCTTCAGTGCACCGTCTGGTCTTCCTCTCATTGAAGCGAATTCCTCTGGCAGAGTTTTATCCAGACATATCGGCAAAGAGAAGGAAAAGTTGAGAACAATGACATTGATTTTCGGCGCTGTTTTAGAATCGTAGTCTACCTGTAGTTTTATCAACGCAACAGAGAAAGTGAACAAAGTCATTCAGTCCATGTTGGCCACACTTCCAAATATTGACTTAATATCAGCGGCCGACTGGTTCGACTTGGCACATCTCTCTTCACAGCGCAGGTAAGTTCTGGTAAGCTTCATGGTCTCAAACTATCACGTTACTTACGTCATGGAAGAATGTTAGTGATTGGGTAAAATTTTAAACTTTAGTAGAGTCCAGACTCTAGCAAGCAATCGTTTCTCTACAGTCGAGGGTCCAGACCCTTGGTATGAACAAAGCACAGACCGAAGTGCTGTTTATTACCAGGCTAATTCCAAGGTGTTCCCGTTGTTAAATGGTAATACAGTCTACTCAACATGTTCTGGATCTCCAGGGTCTCTTCTCAAATGGGATGTTCCTGATCAGACGCTCCACCAAATTGTGCTTCGATGTCGAGGCGCAGTTGCTCTGCTGCTAAACTTTTGACCCCGATCCTGATCTCCAACCCTCACTAAAGGTGAGAAACCAGTTCTGAACACATACTGTAACTTTTCTGAAGTTTTTTTTTTTTTTACAATATGCTAATAGGCTAGAGCTAATCTGCCAAATGCCCATGTTTGAAGTTGAATAAAACTGACACCTCCGCCACGACTGACCTATATCTGAATGTCAGCTGACAGACGTCTGGCTCTAACACACGTCCATAATCACCTCTAAACATCAACAGCTTCTGCCGTCGACTAAACTCTCTGCAGTACGCCTGCCAGATCAAAGAAGGAAAAGGCAACCTTCAGTGCATGTGTGTGTGAGTCCATTTCAGCAGCTGCTCTGTCAGCATACTCCCAGTCCATAGGGGTTTCGGGCTGGTTGGTGGCTCTGTGGCTTCTGCCGCTGGGTGGGGGGGGGGGGGGGGGTGGGGGTGTGTGTGTGTGTGTGTGTGTGTGTGTGTGTGTGTGTGTGTGTGTGTGTGTGTGTGTAGGGCTGGGGGTGGTAGAGGGGGGAGATGTCCACACAGCATGCCTAAAAAACTCATCTACAACCTAAGGCGCTGTGCTTGGTGTGTGGGATGATGTGCTGCAGACTCAGCCTCTGAGCTCACTGAAACCCGAACACACAAACACCTCCTCATCACTGACCCGCCTGTACACACATTAACATGCCCGCCATCTGCATTCATCCAGCAAATACGCCTGTTACCCACGACGACGGCCATTTTTCATCGGGATGTGGTGTGAGGGGGGGGAGGGAGAAGAGCGGAAGCCTGTTATGAAAAACTTCAATTTGATTTGTTATGAATGCAAAGCACAAAGCTAAGAGCTCTTGGGGTATTTAGCGTCTGGCTATAAGCTTAATAAGTTTGTGTGTGATGTGTTAATGTGTGCGTGCGTGTATGAGACGCGCCAGTCCGAGATGCAAATGTGTGTTTGTTTTGCACTTGGAAAGATGGGAGAGCTCTCTTCTGGTGTAATACACTCATGTGAAGGCTAGTGGCTGGAGGCGCATCCTCTAATTCACTCTCGGAGGCTAATTCCATGCTAACAAGTCAGCGATGCCACATGCTTGTCCTTGCCCACAGACTGGTAGGCCAGCCTCAAAGCACACCAATTACCCAGCCTCACTCTGGGTCTGTCAGCCCCCCGCAACCCCCAGAAAAGTCACTCTAAACTTTCCCCCCCTCCCTCAGAGGCTTTCGAATGGAAGAGGTCTGAGAGGGGTGTGAAGGCGCGTCGCATTAATAAGCCTGTATTGCTGACATGAAAGACGCCTAGCGAGTGACATGAAGCAGACAAGGCTAAGCTGTGTCGCCTATTAGCCAAAACAGCCATTTAGTGACGAAACTGTCCAACAAATTGAATCACTACATATTTAAAAAGGAGATTAATGCAATTTCTTTTCTTTTTTTACATACTTTGAACTTTATTTATTTATTTTTATTAATTTTTTTCAGCTTCCAAAAACAAACATCAGTGTATTTTAAAGAGGATTTCATGTGACAAAAATTAGAGCAACACTATGCAGTGGAAGGAAAAACTCTGTTATTTGGTTTCAGTACAAAACCTAATAGTGTGATCAACATATGTCTCCAGACCTGTTTAGTCTGATACCCTTAAATAAAATTCAGTGCAACTAACTACCTTCAGGAGTCACTTAATTAGAAAACAGAGGCGTTTAATTTAAACACACCACATGAAAACAAAATACATTTTTGTAAGCGATAAAGAAAAAACATGCGTCCACACGAGAGGATGCAGAGCCACAGGAAATGCTGCAGTAGGTACGCCAGACCAATCGGTGGCACTGTAACACTGCCACAAAATGATGCAAAAGTCATAGAACAGTTATGACTTTTGCATCATAACTGTCAAACATGACGGCGCCATGTTTGCTTTAGTGTGAGTGAGGCGCATGCAGGGTAACAAGAGAGATGGGGCTTAAAAAAAAACACAAACATGCGGTTCACAGTAGACATACTTGCGTGACGCAACAGGTAGTTGAGTTTAACCTCACTTTCCCTGTTATATTCCTACTGGCGGTAGCTGGAATATCACATCCAGTGCCACCCAGTGGAAACGATGTATCTATGTCATGATCCTCTGTTAGTGCTGTGGTAATTCTCTCCTAGAGACCTTCTTAGCAAATATTCCTGCCTCCTAGCTGTTGCTAACCCCTGGTGTCACTTTGTGCCTGGATCTTTCTGGAACCCCACTTGAATAGTAACCTGTGGCTTCCTTCAAAAAAAAAAAAAAAAAACTCCCATGGATGAAAACCTACCTGCAAAACGAACTTCAGAAGAGAAACGGCAAACTTGTCGCCCCGCTCATTCATCCACCTGGAGTAGCTGCAGGAGAAAATGAAGATTAACTCACCTATGATTCATGCCTGTATGCTCTCCAGCTGCCATACTCTCATCTATCAAAACACTCACCTGGAGCTCTGTTCCCAGTTGATGTCTCCACCCCAGGGTCTCCCACTAAATTCCCTGCCATTCCTCTAACCTACAATAAAAAGAAGAAACCCAAACATTCAATCAACCTCCAGGTTCCACCTGAGCTACACTATTCTATTTCTCCCTCCCAGGTTCCATTGCCAAGCTGAAGCATTAGAGCCCTAAGCCTTTATGATTTGAACTTTTATTCTAAAAGTCTCCTGTTTCCCGTGCTTCAGTCACAATTCATCTCAGACGTGATGGTTAGAGGTTCACCTTCCGGCAAGGCAACGATCCTAAAAACAGCCGGGGCTACAAATAAGGAACTTAGATCAAATGATGTTAGAATGGCTTTGTCAAAGTCCAGACTCCAATGGAGAAGCCATAACAAGGCTTGAACTGATGTTCTCCATACAATATAAGTAAGCTTGAGCTGCTTGGTAAAGACAAACCTGCAAAACGTCTATTCTTTAGTTGAGCAAAGCTGTACAGATATCCCCCAAAATACTTGGTTCTACCAAGTACTGGCTCAAGGGGTGGCAGAGTAAAGGGAAATATGAATACTTTTACAGGGCACTGTAAATGAACATATCACCACTATGACGGATCCTTTGAGAAAATATTCTGCCCTTAACCAATTTGAGTGTGGAGAGAGCAGCGAAAACAAAGGTGTTAGGATTTGCTAAGTGGACTGACTTGACACTGTGCACGACTGCTGCAGTTCCACTGTGGGAGCAGCTAATTGGATGGTAATTAACAGAGCGAAGGCCGATAAATACCTTTGTGAGCAGGCTTGCCAAGGACACGGAGGTGATGGGACGGTGTATGTGAACTGGAGCGAGAGACGAGGCTACCGGACGGACGCTTTTTTTCTTTATTTTCCCTCCGTTGCCATCCCCTTCCTCCAGCTCCTCTGAAAGATGCTCTTCTCCCTTATCACACCTCCCGCCTATTCTCTCCTGCCCCGGCCTCCTTCGTTTCCATGGAAACACAGGATAAAAAGAGTTACTTCCCGATTAAATCAAAGATTTTCCAAGTGCCAAAAATATTACCGGCTGTTCCTCGAGTTCGGGATGACGCTTCGTTTTCTTTCTCCAGGTAACGCCTGCGTGCTTCGTGTCTCCGCCGCATGATAGCAGACGCGGCCTATTCATACACCGAGGCAAAACTGTTAGGCAGTTCTGTCTCTGAGGGACCAATGAATAGCTTGAGTGCTGACAGTATTTCTTTCTCACTGTCTTTTCTTTCTTCCAAGGCCTTCTAAATGTCCCACAGAACTGCCTAACCAATCTGTCAGCTGCCATGGTGAAGGTCCAGAGGAGAATTGTATGCATAATTGAGCGTCTAGGATAGAAGAAGAACAAACCCTGAAAATCATTCATGTGATTTTTTATTTTTTTTTGCCACAGGACGCTGCAGTCTGATGTGGTTGCTCCGTCTCCAGACATACTCCAGCTTTACCTGACAGTAAACGGTGCTGTCTCTGTTGTCATCTCTTTGATCCCAATCACCCTTCAGAGCTTTGCAAAGAGTAGCTGGCTCCCACAGCCTAAACAAATATTGACGTTGAGGATTTGTGCTGTGCCGGTGGCGTTCGCTAGAGTGCAAAACTGATAGAGGTAATAGACGTAGGTACGTCAACCTTTTTTTAGGTGCACAAGTTGGAGTTGCAACGTTAAATAGTGGCATAATAATTTCAGTTCCAGCTGAAAACTGCCATCCAACTACTACCTGCAGGAATCAACAAGACTCTCTTTATTCATTTTAGTTGCTAAACCTTTAGAAACTCTAATCCATGGTGATATAAAAGGGGAGTACTATGTGAAATTGACTGAGCTTTATATATTATAAAGTTATTCCCACATCAAAAACATACCTGGAGTGCTGCTGTGATTCTTTCATGCATGTTTGAGAAATACTTTAATCTCTTGTGGAAATCCTTGGAGGGTACCTGAACACTTGGAGCTGCAGAATCCAGCCGAGCTTCGCCTGCTCCACTCAGCTCCTCCAGACTAGCGGCAGCAGCAGTTAGCTAACACCTGGTGGGACTCTCCTTCTGCTGAGGTTATCATGTACACTACTTTTCATGTGAATGCGCCCAACAACAATGTCAAAGGTTTAATGGAGGAAAGTTGTGTTGTCATGCTGAAGAGGAGTGTCAGAAAGAGTTAGAAGCTTCTTAAACTAAGAGGCCTATTTCAATTCTTATTAAGTCATGTTTGACATATATAGCAGTTTTATAAAACCTGAAGGTAACAATTGATTGTGATATAAAATGGCCCTATGCGCCAGGAAGATGCATCATACTAACCATTAAAGCTTCATATCTGCCCCACATGGGAGAGATATGTCTGTCTTCAGTTCTAAGGATAAAAACGCTGATATGGAAGAACAAACTTAAGTTATTAGATAATAATGAGGTAAGTAGGTTATTTTATGAAAAGTTACTTGAAATTCACTTCAAAGCACATTTTCTGTTGACCTTTACGCAAGTCTTGTTGGCAAGCGGTGCATTGCACCATAATAATCCATCATTAACTTTAAATAAAATTATACACACCGACAAATTTTGAGCTAGGCCGTAGATAAAACCCGAGAATAACTACAGGAAAGCACGACAGCGACTTTCGTCCAGCCTCGGAGTAAAAAGCGCTGTCACTTGTCCAGCTGCTCAGGGCCCATGAGCGACAGGAGATCTGCAGTGACGCGGCGGCGGCGTGTAAAGCTTTTATCTGCAGCCTACTGGGCATGTTCCTCCTTCACACATGGCCGAGTCCTGAAGGGTGATGAAAGTGTGAGGTACCTGACGGGGCGGACGGACGGGCACACATCCGCAAGTGCGACCAACACAGACGCGCACGCGCTCGTAGGAAAACAAGTAACTCAGAGTGTGGACGTCAGTCTTTCAGCTGGCCTCCGAGGGACACGTCTCATCAGAGTCAGCCCCCTTCCTTCACACTGCACTGAAGGAACTTCTCATTCCTGGAGCTTCCATTTTATGTGTGCTAGATTGTAACCCACCTCCAAGTGAGGAACTACAGCAGTGTGCAATATTTACAGTAAGGGCGCCTTTAACTGCTGCAGGACATATACATTTTTTAATGCACACACTCTTTATGCATATTAACAGGGCCGTATATCTTGCATTGTCCCTTTTTCGTGGCTTTATTGTGCAGCAGTCTCTGAGAGCAATAGCCGGCTTCAGGGGAAAAGAGGAAAAAAGAAAAAAGGGATATTTTTGCAGATTGTGTCTGTGCCGCCTCGTATAGTACAGCGGCGCAGATCTACCACCCGGCAGAAGATGATTTATGAGGTACACAGCCACCAAATTACACTTAATAAATTGTATTGCTCCTCACTGAATTTAACACCCCTTTCATTCTGCTGCCTTTGTTGAACACGGGTTAACTGCCACAGGAATCGCAATCGATGCTGAAATGGTTAATGAGTAAACGGTGAGAAACAGAGAATATGAAGGATTGATCTGCTTTGGGGCTATAAAAGGATTTTATGGTTGCGCTACCAAAAGGAGCCTTAAGTTAAGATAAACCCCGTGATCCTGGCAGCTGTTTTCCTGAAGGCTTGGAGTCCGTCTCACCGTATACAGATGTTCAGTTTGTTGCATGCACATTTAATGGTAAAAATGTACAATAAAAAAAAGACTTAAAATGTATCTTTTGCGCTAATAGTATAATCTCACACTGGAAGAACAGAAAACGCTAATTGGAGTCATTAATTCAGTGGAAAATCTCCAATTTAAATTGATTTTGTTTTTTGTTTTTTAATAAAACCGTAATTGGCAACTACCTTCTGAAACCTAAAAATGAAATTTAACTGGTGCATCTTGGTGTTTACGCTTTACTTTTATGGGTTTATCAGAGTCCCAAGGAACCTTTAATCTTTAATCCGTATCTTCTTGGATTAATGTTTCTTGGTGTAAGAATAACAGGAGACAGAGCGCCGATTCTTTTAGTCTTTCACATCAAAATGAGAAACGCTGGAGGCCATGGTGATTCGAATAACGCAGACGTGAGTTTGTATTAATAAATCTGAAACGGATACAAGAAAAAAACCTATGGGCCAAGGCCTACTCGTATCTACAGTCAGAGTGAAAATAGGGCTGGAGAAGAACCCAATTTGATTTCGTTCACCTACGCTTCGAAACGACCATAAGACAAGACATTATTATCCGTTAATGTCAATGTTAGATTTACTTGTATAGCACATTTACAACAACAGAAAACACCTGATACAAATACGTTCTACGATAGCTAAAACAAATAATTTAAGAAAAAGAAAAAAACCAGCTTTTAAAGAAAGCGTTCTCAGTAAGTTTGATTGTAATGTTTCAGTTGAAAGAATAAAACAAAAATGTCATAGCGGTATATTTCACGCTAATATAATATCTCAATGAAAACTGGTTGTTGGGAAGGTCCATCAATAAAACCCTTTTCTGGTTGTCAGTATGGAAACTGGTGTCATTTAAGCTTTTCATCTGTATAATCTATTTTGTGTGAATTTCCTTTGCTGCCATTGAGCATCTTCACCTGAGACACAGTAATCATATCTTAAGAAAGGTCTTGAAAAGACGTCCTTTGGTCAGATGAGACTGGGACGGAGTTTTTCCTCATGCTAGGCAGGTTTGGAATGAAGAGGATGAATATGATGTGCACAAGGATCTGGAGCTCTGGGAAGCCACAGTGGACGACAGCATCGTGAACAATTTGAAATATCAGATTTTAAAGTTTTCAAAAGGCACTGTATGTTTTTTTTGTTTGTTTGTTTTGTTTTTTACAGAAACCTGAAAGTGGAAAAGTATTTGCTCCTTCAGTTGGTCAAATCAATTCAAAAAATGGCTCAACAGACTCAAAGTTCACCTGTTATTATTATTATACAAGGCAGTTTGCTGTCCTGTTGTAAAGAGGGCTGTGCAAAGCAGCTTTAACTGTAAGATAAACTCACTTAAAACCTTTGGAAACATCTTTTAGCAGGTATGCTAACAGCACACAGCCTTCACTGATCAGGGGAAACACATTTACCTGGATTCATCCGCGCCGGAGGTCAGCGTTCCATAAATATCCTGGCGCTCTGGTTACATGTCACGGCATTTAATTGGGTCGACAAACGGCCCACCTGGGACTCGTGGGAAAGGGAAGGGGCGGGGTGTGGGGGTGATGAGCTCCAAAAAACGGGAACGAGGCCCCCTTTTTCGTTCGCGTCGTTATCCCCCTCTTTACGACTCAATTTAGCGAGTGGGAAATAAAACAAGCGGGGCGTTGGCGCTCCGGGGGCCTGAGATGAGTTAGTGGGGCTCCCCGAGCTGTCAGCGGCGTGGGGGAGGGGGGTTGAACATCAGAAGGTAGGCGGCAGGCAGAGCCACCCTAATCAAGCAAGTTTATTCAGATCAATGTCAGTCTTTAGCTTCGCTTCAAATCCCAGCAACTTGAACTCTCGAGCTTGTTTTTTCATTCTTCTTCTTCTTCTTCTTCTTGGCTCTCACTCTGGCTCCTTTCAACACGCTCTGATAGCGCCGTGTGCTAATAGCCTCCTCCTCTTTCATTTTTTGCTCTCCGTTTTATTTCCCCCCACTGTTATTTTAGCCCAAGTGGGAGCGTTCACGCCGGCAGAGGGAGGAGTGGGGCCCGTAATTAAAATTCTGTTCAGCATGACAACGCTGTTTCATGCCTCATTTTCCCGTGCGCGCGGCACGAATGCGGGATGAGCTCGAGCTCTTCATAGGCGCTCCTGGAGCCGCGGCTTGGGCGCGCGCAGGTAGGAGGGGAGGGGGGGCCGGGGAGAGCTGGTGCACGCGCGCATGCACCCTGGCAGCCTATCAGCAGCAGCTGGTGGCGTGTGTTCGGGCTGCGGTGTTTTTCGTGTATGTTTTAGGGGAGGAGAAAGAAGAAGAAGGAAAAAAAACAAAAAACAACTGCTGTGAACTTGTATCTGAGCGCGCAGGCTTACTAGTGCAACACAGCTCTGCATGCTTGCTTGCATGTGCTGACTCTGATGTGTTTACTCATTGAAAGGAAGATGTCGAGGGAACTAGAGGGGGAGGAGGGCAACCGAGAGCCTCCTGGGACTCCATCCATGGGGCTTGTCAGCTTCTGTCACTCAGTCATCAACCGGCAATATCCCATGCTTCCCTGCTCTGTTGCCCTCTCTCTCTCCGACTGCAAAACAAAGACAGCGGCAGGGGCCACAGCTGCTGCATCCAAAGGGACCATCGCTCTCCCAGTCTTTAACCTCTGCTCCCTGCTCTTCCTCCTCATCCTCTCTCCTGCTTTCTCCTTCGTCAAAGCATTTCTGGCTATTTTGTTTCGCAGCTCTGCCGAGAGTTATTGCTCATGACAACGATCACGGTCGTTTATTTTCTCTCCGCAGCTCGGGCCCCTGCATGCACGCCCGGCTAGTGTTACCCTATGATATTCGAGCGCTCTCTTATTAAATATGCATGAACCCTGGAGATGAAAATTAATTTTGGGAATGTCGCCTCCCCACACCCTCCACCCAACCCCCCGTCACCTCACCCCCGGTTGTCTCTCCCTCCGCTCTCCCGTCCTTTGAATGCTCAAAATATGCCTTCGTCTGCCTTTGTGTCGAACCGTGAATTCATTATTTCATTCGCCGGTGATGGTGTAACACAACACCATGTGCTCGGAGTGTAGGGGTGTGAGGGTGGAGGGGTGGTGGCATTGTAGTTGTACAGATGGATGTTGCGATACCAATCCCCGCTCAAGCAGGAGGCGACGACAGAGAAACAAGGCCCAGTAGAAAAACAAACACAAGAAAGAAGCGGGGAGTTTTCACGGAGTCTCCCAAGTTCGGGGAAAGTTTGCCCTGAGCTCTTATCGCTCATGAATATTTAGGGGCGGTAAAAATGGGAAAATATTACTTTGAATTATGCATGGAGGAAAACGATGGAAATCTGCAGTAGGACACTGCACAGCTCTTTACCCACCGTCTGCTTTTTTATGTCACGTGATCATCTGGGGCGAAGCCGGTCCTCCTCGCTCAACCCCAGCGACCTCCAGAATGTGGGCCGGTACCAGCCGAGCTGCTCCATAAATGGCAGTGTTTCTCTGTAAGGAGAGTGAGAACTTCAAACGACACTGCAGACGCTGACAGACACGCGTTGAGCGGGGGCTGTGTAGGAGGTGACGCCGACTCTAGGATGAAGGATGAAACAAGAACTGATTTAAGAAACTGCTCGGAGTGGAGGAGCGGAGCTCGGGAAAGCTTTTGAGTTATAGACGCACCGCTGGAGTCAGACTGTCTCACCATTGTCATAATCAAAAACAACAACAAAAAAGAAAACTTAGTTGTTTCTGTATTCTTCTGTATTCATTGACAAAAGATGGTTGACAAGTGAACGTTTCTAGGCCGCCTCAAACTCCATTGGTTTGTTGGGAAGGTCAGAAATACGTTTTCACGGTGCTGTGAAGCAGCGATTTACTGTACTTCACTAGTGTCAACTAGTTAATACGTTGAATCTCTGAATGAAATGCCCTTTTGAAAACAAGGCAGGGTTATAAAACCAGCTGCGTTCTGCATAGTTGTTTTGCTTTACAGATGATTTTAGTGGCTACTTAGCTTGGTCATTACCTTCCAATACAATTCCACTTGATTCTAATCTCCCTTTGGGATTTCTCACCATTGAGCTGAATTTCTTCAGTAGAATTTTAATATATATACTTGCTGTAATAGTAATTGCCCATTGGGACCTTGAATCTGAACCTGAAGCAGGCCAATCAGCGAATCGAAGGAGCAGTTGTGAACTATGACGTTTTTCTGTGCTGTTTTGGAATCATAGTCTGCCTGTAGTTTTAGCAACTACAACACAGGAAGAGAAGCAACCATTGAATTGTCACTAATAGTCACTTTCTTCGCACTTGTCTCTACACAGTGGGGGATGGTTGTTTACAGCACAGACAATTTTGGGTAAGCTTCATAGAGTCAAACTGTCATAGACAAATGTGAGCAACGGGCTAAAATTTCAAACTTAGCGACTTTTATTACATTTTAATTGTACGCGTTCCTCTTGGACAGGTCTACCTTGAAAAAGATATTTTATCTCAACAGACTCTCATAAAATAAAGGTAGAAAAAGACATGAGAGCTGTCTATTTGACAAAATTTTGGGTATAATTTCTGTGGAACATTAAGTCAAATTATTTGCAGGAATTCCTGATTTTTTTTTATGGAGCAATGTCTAAAATATTTAAAAGAAAAGGCAGTTTCTGAAGCTGAACGCATAGGCACAATGTTACGTGACATACTATTGGCTGCTGTTTCAAAAGGAGGCAATCCAAGAGTAGACCGTAGATATTAGCTTCTGCGGTAGAGCTACAATGCTTCAAACTGTACATATTAATGGATATTAAGGTATGTTAGGCACTTGAACTATTAAAATAGGCAGTTCGAAGCATTTTTAGAGACAGTCTGAAGTATTCGTGGATTTCAGCTATTGCCTTTGGTCTCTAACCCTGGCGAATATCAAGGGTCCTCTGCAGACTGCAGCCTGCAGTCTGCAGAGGATTATAGTCACTCTTGTCACTCTCTAGTGCCAGAGTGACGCATATTTGCAAGTACTGTAAGAATGCTAGTAGATGCTAATGGCTAGCTGCTGAGAAGCACCATCTGCTACATGGCTTCCTGTCGGTGCTGACAGCCTTTTACAGTTTTGAATGGCTGAAATTGTATTTAATCATCCATGTTCAAAAATTAAACACGCTGATCAAAATGGATCATTCATCACTGAACAAAAACTCTTTAAAACCAAAAATGAGACGTGAGACCTTCCCCAAAAGTACAACTAAATTCTTAATCTCGTCTTAACCAGGATAGTTTTACTGTCAAATCCTAACATTTCCCTCGTCTGGATTTTAAAAAAAAAATTGCTCATGGTTTATCTTTTAAGCAAGAGACTCATCGACATCTAAATGCTAAAGTGCCTCAAGGTGTTAAAATACCGCTCTACAGATACGAATGTTGAATAATGTAACTGTAAGGTGGGTGTCAAACACACAGGGTACAGCTACTGGTGTTTGATTGGCACACTCTCTGACTAATGCAATGAACTGCTGCTCATTTAAGACCATCATGAGAAAACTGTTTTTATTTACATTGGTGAACTTAGAATCAGGACTTAGTTCAAATTTCCATGAAAAACTAGTGACCTGTCCAAAGTGTACCAAATCTCTTGAAAAGACGGATAGCACACAACAAAGTACCAATGGAGTGGTGCATAGTTAAAGTGATAGAAGTGTCCCCAGATCCAGACGTATCTCTAGAAGTGATTATCAAGATTCCAACTGGATTAACTCTGATTTTCTTCTGTAGCATCCTCACAGCGGCTCTGCTGAACTGCAATAATTTAGATTTTAGCTCACAGATAGCCAAGATGATGAATAACTGAGCTCTCTTAGCTCTTCTGGTTCATTAAAGCTGATCAAAAATTATTATTAGTTTTAAAATCCAATTTGAAACATTAGGTAATTACATTTATATGCAACGGGGTGTAACAAGTTTTTCCCCCGGTAATGAAATCAGAATGTATCTTTTTTTTTCCCCAGGTCTAAACCTTGAAGGAGGAGCTCGAGGTTTACTGACACCTTTTAACAGTTTTAAACGCTTAGGCCAATAAAGAATTTGTAAGACGTTTGTAGCGAATTAGGGTCATTGTAGAAAAAACCCCCCAAAAAAATAAAAGTAAATTTCTGGGAAACAAAAAAAGAGACATTTTGAGATCAATCTCAGAAATTTTCTAGAGAAAAACATGGACATTTCTGAGATTGAAAATTAGAAAATTTCATAAAAAAAACAAATTTCTAGAAAAAAAAACTTGGGAAGTTTCAAAAGCTGAAAATTTGAGATGGAAATTATCTCAGTTTCAACTGATAAATCTCAGAAAAAATCTAGAAAAAAAAGTCTAGCAGAAATTTTACGCTTTTTCTAGAAAAAAAATTCGCTAAATTTTATTTAGGCAGAAAGTTTTTATTTACAAAGAATTTTTCTATCCATAATGACCCTAATACACTGCCCCCCCCCAACATGAGTATGAATATACTACAATGAACAGATATTCCTGGGTACCAACCAGCATGTCATCTCTGCCTAGTTACTTCCTTTGTAGCAGTTATGCAATAGAGTTTTTCTTTTCCCATCAGATAGCCACCTGCAAGCGACTGAACAGCAGATAATCATCTTCTCTCAAAGTTCTTTTCTTTCTGGCAAATCTTTGCAATTTTCTTCCCCAAAGGAACCCTGAGTAGGCTTTCCAAGATGAACTGCACCCATGCTAGTTCTTACACATTTCTGAAATTTAGACTTTTATTTGGGTTTCCAACTCATGTGCCACAGAAGGAGAGCAGAGATAGAAAAGCAACCAAGAGTTTCATTAACCCAAAACCATGTGGGTTGTTGACCCTGGTCAGACCTACGGCTGCTTACGGAGGCCAAAAGTAGAACACCCACATAGGTGTGAGTCAGAGCTGTAAAGTTAGACAACGGGTGTTAATCATTGGCAGGCCTTCCACATACAAGGAGTTTGTGATCCACAGGTCTTGAGCACATATTAATATTCTTAGAGGTTCTGCTGAATGGCCCAGAGTTTCTCTCAGTTTACCCTCAGTTTCCCAGGAGTCAGACTTCCTCGTGTTTTAAATTGAGCTTTGTCGACAGTAACATCCAGAAACTCTGGCTGTTTTTCCACACTTTTAATGGTAATATGAAGGCATTCTGTGAAGCATGAGTTTTAAATAAAATAAAAGAAGACTCATCAATTTATCAACACTAGCTTAAGAGATTACAAGATGCACCGAGTCTTTAGAAGCAAAGTGTTTCAAAGATGACGGATGATCCAGGATCTTGGCACAAAGGCAGAAAAATATGATTATGCACCAGAAAGGAGCCGCCCACTGAACTGAATAGCTTTAACTTTAAAATGGAAATTGGGCGTCAGCATTGAACCATGGTGGGGCCTTTCTCCTTGATTCCAAATGTATGGGGATTTTTTACTTATTTCTTTCTTTTTTTGTGTGGAATATTTTCAAACAAAACTAGCACTGTGCATTATTGTATTTCTGTGACTTTGTGTGACACCAGAAGGTTTGTGTCGCCTGGAAGAGCTGCCTGTTCAGCAGAGGGGGAAGCTTTCAGCTGCCCCGCTGCAGCCCCCTGTGGCCTTTATTCAGTCACCCCAAATCCATCTGCATAACTGCATCTTTCATGAGCGCTGGTCAATGCCCGATCCATACTGTATGGCACCGCGTGTATGTGTTCCGAAAGAGTGTGTGAAAGCCCGCACTTTATTTTTCCTCTCCTTTTTTTTTTTTTTAGCTCTTCTGCACCTCATCGTGTCTTTTTTTTCTTCTTCTTTCTTTTACTTGTGTAAGATGTTGCACAATTGAGCACAAATCCGGTGTTTGTCCTTTGTTTTGGATTACGGTGTTTTGAGTCCGTCGTCGACTAATTGCTCAGGTCAGCGGATGAATGGTCCCCATTTCGATTTGCTACAAATTAGCACTCTCACCTGTATCTCTTCATCACGTTCATGGTTTCTACTAGTGGCACCTTGTTTAAGCCCAGTCAATATTAGCAAAGAGGAATGCGGGTGCCAGTGGCTGGAAGACGACCCCTGTAGTTCTTATCAGGTAAAGTGGTTTTTGATTAGTGTTAATGGCTCGGACTAAATAGCCTTCAGCTTTTCCACTGGCTACACTTGTTATTATGTGTGCGTGTTGCTGCTCTGCTCAAGGGCATGCCGGCGATTCATCAAGCTGAAAAAGCTGTATCTGCGTGGCAAGGATGAGCGGGGGTGGGGGGGGCATGGGGGGGAGGTTTCGCCAGTGCTTTGAAAAAACTATGTGTAGCAATTGAGCTTTCACATTTAGTCATTCCCCGACCAAAAACGTCCATGGTTTTGTCGACTAACGTCAAATAGCGTGTTCACCGTATAGTGGAAGAAAAATGATTCATGGTTTTCCCATTTTTCTAATAAATGTAACTAGACTTTAGCTCTGGATGTATTTTTTAAAGTCCTGCTGGAAGGTCAACCTCAACCCCTGTCACAGCACTGTAAAAAATACCATTCTCAAGATGAGTCAAAAAACAGAAAATTAAGAGTTGTTCTTCTGATAGATTCTTCACAACCATATTCCCAGCCAGTGTCATGTGTTCCTTGGTTTTCATGACAGTATCTCTTCAGTGATGTTCTCTTGCAAGCCTCTTTTTATTTTATTTAGAGGCATCAAATTAAAGTAAGCAAGCAGCACAAGTGGCAAAAATGAAAAAACCAGTTGTCCTTAATATTTTAGAGTAGGATTCAAAAGGTCTGAAGCACCGCAATGGGCTGGACACACGGTGAGCGACGAAGTGCAGCAACAGGCAAAAGTTTCGTTGCCTCACCTGGGGTGAAACCCAGCACATGGGATGCGATAGCAGCAGCAGTGGCAGCAACAAAAGTTGATGGTTTTTCAACTTTCTTGTTGGTTCACCAGCCTGTGTGTGCACGTCTACGTGCACTGGCTTCAACACACAATGAGCGACAAACGACAGTGACAGGCAAAGGTTTCCAGCGCTTGGGCTGAACCCCAACACACGGGATACAATAGTGATGACAATGGCCAAAGGTTGTTTTTTATTTTAGAAAGGTTTTATTGGCTCTAGTGGCCTTTATTTGATAGTTAATTGACAGGAAAGTGGGTAATGAGAGAAGGGGAAGAGATGTGGCAAAGGTCGCCAGGCCAGGCCTCCATATGTGGGTTGTGCTTAACCCCTGCACCACCACAGCACATCCCGACAGTGGCCAAAGTTGTACATCTAAATGCACCTTCGCTTGGCTGGAGGATGGGAAGTAATTGTCGCCTCATTCTCCATGTGTTGAGTCGCAAGCCTGCGTGTGCGCGTCTACGTGTTCTGGTTTTGACACACGGGGAACAATGGACGATAGTGTCAGGCTAAAGCTTACACCACCTGGAGTGAAACCCAACGCATGGGATGCAATAGCAACGGCAGCTATTTAGCATTTGTGTTGCGTTGCTGGCCCCTCGTGTGTACATCTGTGTCTACGTCTACATGCATGAATTTCGCTAGTCGCTTGGCTAGAAGAGGGCAAGCAATTGTCGCCTTGTGGCCCAACACTGCTCCTTCAACTTCAACCAAACCCCCACACCCAGCATCCTCTTGCCTTTCCCTTGTTTAAGAAAGCTATATGGTCTCCCCACAGCCCCGACGACAGGGGATTCTTAGTGTCAGCAAACACACAGACATTAGCAAAGAGGCTTTTCTTGCTCTGCACACATCCAACCATCATCTAGTTGTGGCCCAGAAAGACAGACTGCAGCACCCGCTCTCCAAAACGCTCGGCATCTGGTGCAACAGACAGCCTTGCATGTTAATGCCGAGTTAATATTATTCTTATGAACTGCGAGTGACTTCGCATGTTAGTGAGCGCTCTGTCAAATTAATGTCACTTCCATTAATGCCGCCGTCTATTTCGTGTCATGGGCACGCTCGCGCCAGGCACCACAGTGGATACACACACATACACACACACACCCAGTTGCACAAGCTCAGGCAGAGATTTACACCCCTGCATCTCAACAGTGGACAGACACAGTATTTACACGCGCACTTGCGCACACGCCGTTCCTCTACAGATGCAACAGAGGAGAGGAAAATGAATGTCCCGACTCATTTATCACACAGCCTCAAAAGTACAGATGAATCCTGTGATGAAAATCTGTCCTGAGAAATGTCAGGAAGATATTAACTCCAATACATCAAAGTGGAGCTGCAGTCTCTAAGCTGACTGCCAGCCCCTGCCGCCCGCCTTTGGTTAAAGAGGGGGAAGCGCACCGGCGCCAATGTAATTTTTTGCCAACTCTGACCATTTGTCACACAGAAACGAGTAAATAAAGACACAAGTCACTTCCATCCCAAGATTAACATCCGAAATGGTGCAGAGCGAATTTCATTAGTGCGCAAATGCCATTCTTTAGATCTGTCCGATCTCAGCGAAGTGTAAGGGAGCGAAGAGAAAGAAAGGATGACCCGGGGGAGGGGGGAGGGAGGGTTGCCTTTTCATGTAGATTCCACTAATCGCTTCCCTAACAAAATATGGCGGACTTGTACTAATAAGTAAGTTAAGGCTCAGTGGACAGAGAGAGTGAAACAGCACAGAGGCTAATGGAACCGAGAGCTTTCCATGCCTCCACGGGCGTCTTAATTGTCAAAAGGAGATTCTCAGCGAGCTGCTCGGGCCGCTGGATTTGGGGAGGGCCTCAAATTGGGAGAGCGGACTCACTGGAGTTGTTTTAAGTCTAAGCCTCTCTCATGTGCGCGGGCGGCTGGATCAAATCCCTCAATCCCAAGTCTGCAAACAGGTCCTGTAATTAACGCTTGTTTGTGACCGTCTTTCAATGCGGTGTGGGGGGGAGAGACTGCAGTCGGCTCATATCAAAAATCCATAACTTCTGCTGTTCTGTGCTTTCTCATCCTGCGGTATATGCATCATGCGCTTGTTTATTCTCACATAGGCTTCACCCTAGTTAATTTTCATCACATATGCAAGTAATCTGATCTTTTTTTGTTGTCCCCTTCTCCCCCCAATCACAGTCAGTCTGGATTTATTGGCTCTCATTGCTTTTGTTAACAGGCTACCTTTATGGTGATCTATGTCTGCACTGCTGGCTCCTAACTAGTTATTGCAGCTCTAGGAATCCCAACCAGCGCGGTTCATTAGGAGGGAAATTAGAGTGCAGCGGAGTCCATGAGAGATACAGAATGCGCTTTTAATCTAAAAAGGTCAATGTGCGCAAGCCATTTTAGAGATTCACTGCGAGCTTGTAATTGGGGGGCCTTGTCTGAGGACGGCCGAGAATTAAACGAAGACAAAGTTACCGAGCGCGGGGTTGGCCTTTGATGAGAACCAGGAGGTGAGGATGCTTCATTTGCAACCTTTAATCAGTCCAGCGAGATCCGATTCATGTGTGATTGTAGAAGAAGAGAAAGTGTGTGGGGGGGGGGAGGGAATGAAATGGTAATTAGTATTGATTACCTATGTGCATATGACCCGTGCTCTCCCCTTGCATTCCTAAATCAACCCAAATTATTGAATTTTCTAATTTCATGCTCAGGGAGAGGGAGCCAGCAACACTAAACTGCCTGCATGGTGAACCAAGTAGTTATGGAGGAGGAGGGGGGTCTGGGGGTCTCAAGAAATTCAAGTGAAGAGAGACCAGTCTCCTTTCCAGCATCGAGCCGTGAGAGTGAACCTGCATTAACCATACAGGGTCTAAGTCGGGGATAATAATTATTCTTGGACAGTCTGTAGGGAGCAAAGGTGATTCGGGTAGCTTTTTCTTCAAATTACATTTCACGTCACTCCACTGTCGCTAAGCGATGGCCTCAGCACAGCCATATATGTATGTAATTACTCCCAGTTAGCACAGGCAAAAAAAAAAAAAAAAAAAAGTCAATTTAAGCAGTTAAAAAAGGGGGAGCCCAATTACATGTATACACAATTAATACACCCATGGGAAATTGAAATTTTCTTTCAAATGATCAGATTAATTCCTAATTATGGCAACACACACACACACACACACACACAGTTAATCTACTTTAGTAAAAAGCCACCATACAGTGGAACTGTGAGAAAAGGTGGACAGCCAGTGATGGAGGGAATCCGTGTCACAGTGGACCCGGTGAACCGGAGGACTGCTGCGGCCCTGACGGCGCTCTGCCGCCATCTACTGGATCATCTGGTCCACAACTAGTTCTGTTAATCAAATCACTGCCCTTCTCAGTCCTCCCATCACGACGGTCAGGACCGAGGGAGAGGGCGACCTTCTGTTTTGAGTGAAAAGTCCCAAGGTTAGCACTAAAATGGCTGATTGATTATGTAATTTTAAATTAAGCCGATGTTTGTGTAGTGATCCAAATTGGCCTGGAGCATCTGTCCTCACTGAAGGATTGTGAGACAGCAGAAATCTGGGCAGAGAGAGAGAGAGAGAGCCAAAGCAAACCACCTCCTCCCACCACCACCACCTCCTCTTCTCAGTGGGAAAACAACTAAAAGACTCCCAGAACGGTAACTACACACAGAGCAGCATTCTCCTGTTTGGTGTCTTTTCATATTGTTTTTGTTGTAACCGTTTCCAAATCTGTGTTCGCTACTTTACTGTATAATGTTGGACATCTCTACAATTTGTAGAGCTGCTAAAGTGATGCAGTTTTGACTGTTTAGTGAGATTGCATCTCTTTGTCAATGATTTTCTTGTTGTCTCAGCTCTTTGTTGTCATTTGAAATCTATTTTTAGTCATCAATGAAAATTGTACTTGTTTGCTTCTTGTTCATCTTGTATTGTGTTTCAGTTTATTTTTGATTGAAATTCCTTTTAGTTTTTCCTTCCCCAAGTCCATCCTTTATTTTGTTTTCTACTTTTAAGGCTGTATTTTTTGTGTGTTCATAATTTTATGGCTGCGGTAGCCATTTTGAATCTGTCTTTTTTTTTTAATAACAAACTGGTTCATAGTTCTAGCTGCTCTGCATCTTTCTAACAGCTTTATGAATATTTGCGACCCCTTTAATATGAAGCAGTTTTTTTCTTTTGTAAATGCAACAACATATTTGACTTATTTCGCAGCAAATTAAAATAGTAAATAAACAAAATAATAAAAAGAAACAATCAATAGGTTACATTTGTCAAGTTTCATTTTATTTTGTGGTAAACCTTACTCTCGTAGACATCTAACTCGTTGGATCAATGACAGACAACTATTCATTACAGCATCGCCTACAGTACAATGATTAATATAACTATGCTTACAAGCAAAATAATGTTAAATATATAAATATTAGTTCTCTGTGTAAAGCACAGCACACAGTTGACTTGCAGCAGTAGAACGTCGTTGCATCAGTCGTCATAAATGTGCTGGACCCCAAGTTTGTGCTAGTCAGAAACACGCTGTGGTTTTTCCTTTTCTTTGTATTCTTTTTTCTACTGCAGATAAAGTGTCTATTCTGTCCACTTGCAGCTCTGCAATCAGAGCCTGTCTACGCAACAGGAGACAGAGAAAAGTGCAATTTAAAAAAAGAAGAAAGGAAAAAAAACCCACAAGAACAACGCTAAACAACCGAGGCAACGGGAACACGTATATGCATGGCAAGAGTGTTGTGTTACGCAACATCGGGAGTACTGAAAGGCTCGGTTAAAATTCATCAGTTGTGATCTGAGGGGGGATGATGGCAATGAATCAAAACTGGAGGAAATGAACATGACGCGCAGCCAAACAGAAGTCAGCTGTTTCGCTGAGCCTTCGTTACAACATCTGGACTTACTAGTCTCTCTGTCTCACACACACACAAACAAACGCACGCCGACACACACCAACACAGAGAGGCTGGACTTCACAGGACAGCGGACAGCGAAGTGCCTTCACATGGCGACCGAAGCGTCTGAGTCTTTGGGTCGGCTGTGTATGACGTGCTCCACCTGTCCCGAGTCGGACACGTCGTAGCTCGTCTTGTACTTGGCCAGGATCTTCATCAGGGGACGCAGCTTCAGCCACCACTGCTCTTTGGGGATCCTGTGGCTGAACAGAAGACCGCAAAAATATTCACCCAGCTCGCTACTTGTGCGCTTTTAGATTTGTTTCTTATCTTCACTTGTAATCGACTTAAGTGTTGACTAATGGTTAGATTAAAAGCAGTTTCAATCGATTGATTGATAACGTCCACTTAGACCTTCTTTTAGTGTTGTAGTTCGCCTGCCATCCAGCAGAGGGCACTGCTGGTCATTCTTAAGCAGAGACAGTTGATACAGAAATAAAGATGACGGGACCATACCAGAGCGGAAAAGAGAACCGGTCCAAACAGAGTGCGGTGTGGGATGCAAATTGAACATTACGTAGTTGTGATTTGTAATATAAACAAGTTCCTTAAGTTTCACCTTAAAGCTGCAGTTCGTAACTTTTGTAAAGGATATGTTTTTATATACTTGTTAAAACTGTCACAGTGTTGCGACTGTGAAATATGAGACAAATAATCTATGGGGGGAAGAAAAAAAATATATATCCTTGCCTTCTCCTAGTGCTAACTAAAACTAACCAATCAGAGCCAGGAGGCGGGTTTTAGCACTGCCAATCATGCTTATTATACACAAACATCTTTCTGTTCATGGGGAATTTCTTTTGTCTTTTATTTTCCATCTTTCAATTGAGCTAAATAATGTTAAAATGTTTAGATCTTTTCTTTTTTATTCAACATATGAAAAAATGTGCCTTTTAAGTCATGGAAAGACGGTCGACGCTCTTCACACAAGAGAAAAATCTCCGGTTTACAAGAGAATGGTCGCTTGTCAATCACCAAGGTCAATCACTTTTAGACTGACACATTAAATTGATATCTTTCATCCCTGATACTCACACAAAATCGGTCTGATCCTTGAGCTGCACGACAGGCTGGAAGACCAGAGCCCTGGCGTGCATCCCCAGCAGGCAGCAGGTGTCCTCGGTGTTGGCGAACACTCGGCCTGCGGGGGAAACATCACGGAAATTACAGGACGCACACGAAGGAGCTTTAGCTTCATCCACGAGAAATGACGGTGCTTACTCTACCAGCAACTAAGACAACACTATCTAAAACTAAAACACTATCTAAACAAAAAGGGGTGATCACGCAGAAATTAGAATAAACTTAAAAGGCTACAGACAGACACGGTACAGAAGAAGATTAGGGCCACTGGAAAATAAAAAGAATTCTCACTTTACTCTCTGAATTCTGACTTAAAATCAGAATTCAGATTAAAGTCATAAGTGATGTTAAACTCTGAATTCTGAGAAAAAGTCAGAATTTTCAAAAAAAAAGTTGGAATTTTCCAAAGAAAAATGTCAGAATTGTGATTTTAAAAAATCTGAATTCAAAGTCTAAAGTCAGAATTCTGAGAAAAAAGTTTTTTGTTTTTTTTTTGCCAATGGCCCTAAACCTCTTCTGTAACAAGGAGAGGTAGGAGGTAGAGGAGAGAAATCCAGCCCAAGGTTTCACACATTTCCAGCTCGCTTTGAGATGAGTCATAATATGGAAATAGAACTGCATGGCAGCTGCTGATAAACATGAAAGACATGAACACAAATGTGTGTCTGCACAGGAAGTGAGAGTTTCTAAGCTTCATGGCCACTAAATGGCAACACAGGGAGATGGTCATGGAGCCAGCATAAAAAGCAAGATTTACCTTCATCTTAAGTCATCCGTGTGTAAGAGAGAAACAAAACATAAAAAAACAGCTTTAATTTTAACGGTACTTTGTAATGATTCACTTCAAACAGGTTTTGCCTCGATAAACGGCAGCAGTTAGAAGAATAAACGACTGAGAGATTCCATGACAGATCTGCGTCACAACGCCCACGTCTCTATAGGGAGGGAGGATCCTCTAGGGGTCCGCAGCTTGAGTTTTTATCTACCAGCAAACACAGCGTCTGGTAAGTCTTACCTTTTCTGTACGACTCCACCAGCTTCTGGGAAAGCCACTGCATGGCCTTGGCGGAGATCTTGGTCCCGAAGTTGCGGTCGAACGGCGACGGCGCTCCTCCCTTTCAAAGGAATTCTCAAGTTTGAACACTTTTCTTTCTCCTTCTCCATAAAGGTTTATTAGTCATATTTGCTGATGAAGTTCTTATTGCGTTTTGTCATTTTAAAACCTTAATTGTATTTTAATGGGGGTTTCTATGTGATAGGCCGACACAAAGTCGTTTAGAATTCTGAAAAAGAAAGATAATTAAACATTTGTAGAGTTTTTGGGGTGTATTTCTGTCATCTTTATACACTGGAATAATTTTGTTAACACATCGCTCTTTTCATTGAGTTTGTTTTTTTTTTTGTTTTTGTTTTTTTTTAAACTGTTCAGATCAGTGGAGAAGTTTGATCATTAAAAATGCTGATATATAATTTTAGGGCCAAGGAATTTTGGACCTAAGATTTGACCTAAATTTGGTTAAATTTAGGTCTGGGATTTGACTAGGGCATTCTAACAAAGAATTGAGCTTTAAACCAGAGGTGCATCGATTGCGTTTTCTTGGCCAATCACAATCTCTCAAAACACATGACCTGCACATTTTGGCCAATGCTGATTTTTTTTTCTGAAAAGTCGCTAAACATTGTAACAGAGTTGCTAAAGCAGAGCAAATGTGGTCAGTGGATCATTTTCAGAGATTTGCAGAGGAGGATAAGATCAATTTCATGTTTAAGTATCGGCCAATCACAGAGCAAAGATTTTTGCAAAGTGGTGAGACATTATAAATATACGTTTTCGTAAGCTTTCCCTTTTCTTAATCTTAACCACATCTTTTCCTCTGACTGGTCTGTTGTGTTTCTTG
Organism: Alfaro cultratus; assembly: GCA_903066825.1. Taxonomy (NCBI): domain Eukaryota; kingdom Metazoa; phylum Chordata; class Actinopteri; order Cyprinodontiformes; family Poeciliidae; genus Alfaro; species Alfaro cultratus. The sequence goes on along the minus strand of CAEFZX010024644.1, from coordinate 20,946 downwards.
TTCTTAGTGACCCTGTTTGTTCACCAATGTTCTCTAAAAACAGTTGGATTTTATATTGTTACTACATTACACATAGATTAACTGTATTTATTAGGTAAAAGCAATTCATTCCACTTGTTTGTCTTTAGGGTTATCCAGCTTATAGGGCCTACATAAAAATGCACTCCACACTTTACAGGTAGTAATACTGCCAAGCAGGCTTCCTCTTCACAATTATCAGCTATTTTATTTTGGACTGTCTCATTAAAATACATTAAAGGTTGTAGCTTTAAGGTAATAAAATGCAAAAAAGTTCAAGGGGAAAAAAAACCCTCAGTTTTTTGGTTTTGTTTGTTTCTGCATATTATTAATTCTCTTATTAAAAGTTCTGTTTGATCCTGCTTTATCTGTGCTAATCTCCAGACGCACACAAAACAAAAGACCTCATTTGCAAACAGGGGATATGCATGATTCCAACACAAAAACAAATCTTCCCCGGTCTGTTCCCCCTTCACCCCCCTCCCGACTTCTAGAATAATTCATTCAAAATGTTCCACTTTGCGGCAGCAGAGCATGCAGGACGGGGCCCGGCGGTACCTGCTGCATGTGTCCCAGCACGTTCTTCCTGCAGTCAAACACTCCTCTGCCTTCTTCAGTGTACAGCTGGTAGATGAAGTCCGTTGTGTAGTTCACGTTGGAGTTCTCGTTCCTAAACGGACCGAAGGAGGTGTTGTTATGGGTGTTACATAAAGCGAGCTTATGAGCTGTGGACAGCAACATGCGCTCTGTTTAGTGTATAAGCAGCTTAGAGTCAAAAACCAAGGGACAGAAACACAGATTTATTCTCTAGTACCAGCGAACAAAAGTCACAATGAAATAAAACTAAACAATCAGAACCCTGGTTCTCACCTGAGCACCAGTCCTCTTTGGATGCTGGTCTTCATTTTCTCTGTCAGATGTTCAACATTAGCCTAAAGGAAGAAACAATAACCAGCGTTGGCTCCCTTATCAAGGGGATAAAACGACAAAGCGGCCAGTCGGGGGATTCGGCCTCGTCTTTACCTGTAGGTCTCTGATGTCGAACGGCTCCTCGTAGATGTAAGCGGCGTCGGCGCCCGCCGCCAGCCCCCCCACAGTGGCCAGGTAGCCGCAGTAGCCCCCCATGGTCTCGATGATGAACACGCGCCTCTTGGTCCCGCTGGCTGACTGCTTGATGCGGTCGCAAGTCTGACACATGCACACCAAGCTCGCAGAGTGAGTACGTTAAAACATGGACGCAGGCTAACAATCCCTTTAGTTCACAAGTCTGATCCTGCGACTGATAAATGCTTTAAAGTGGATTTTTAGAACTCAAACCAGCAAGTATACAAGAGGCAGTAATTAGCCATCAAAACTGTTAGCATACTGGAAGACATTCCACATGAGAAACACAACACCAAAACTGCATGCTGGTCATTCAAACTGTTTCACAATTTCATCAGGCTAGATGCTGTTTTTACCAGACTGACTGGAATCCTGCAAAGAATGAGAGAGCACATTACATGTAAAAACATCAGAGGGTTTTTTTTTGTTTGTTTGTTTACCCTTAGCTGGTGTGAACTTCCTGTTTAATGGCCCAGTGCTGATAATCAAGTTTCTAGTCGCTCTGCAGTCAGGTAATGGGGCTGTTGAAAGATTTTTGAAAAACTCTTGATTGCGGGGACGTTATTTACGCATTTTATTCTCTTCTTTCTTACTTGCTCTAAATGTTTCTGACCGATAGAGTAAAACGGGTGAAAGAACAAAAGGATTCAAGTGTTTTGGAGGAATCTTTAGCCTAGCAATGCTTTAGTCATGCTTACAATCTTCTTTTCAATTTTTGTCATGCTGCACACCCCAGGATGACTGTGTAAGACAGCATTTTTAATTCAATTGTATCACAAGCAGAAGAAAGACATTTAAAATGAGTTATTTGGTGTTATGCAAACAGGGCCATAGAAGTTACAACAGTGACAAAACAAAGATTGATATTCATAATTTCAGTTAGGGTTCACTGCAATTGGGACTGGAGCCAATACATAGATTGGAAATATTCACGCATTTTACTTTCGCTAACCTGATATTTTGCTAATTATCAGGACTGGACCATTAGTTCTACTGATGTCTCAGCTCCTTCCCCCCTCCCAAACAAATCAGTTTTAACAAAGTAATTATAGCTTCATCGGCGGTGCTGGTGGCTCAAACTGCCTTACCTCCACGATAGCGTTCAGGGCCGTGTCTGCCCCGATAGATAGCTCTGTGCCCGGTACATTGTTACTTATGGTGGCAGGCAGCATACACATTGGGATGCAAAACTCCTCATAGGTAGAACGGGCGTCACACATCTGCAGCAGACACTCAAGCGCCTGAAGCGGCAGCATATAGAAAACTTGTTAGAGCCACTAAGAGAGGGCCGGCCGCTGAGAGAGCGATAAAACCCTCTCAGCCAGTGAGAGCGTATCCTGCCATTCCGGCTCTTCCCGTGTGATAGCTGCGGTGGCTTCCCTTTGGCAAACAGAAGCGGGAGTGTAAACAGAGGAGTGTGGAAGGATAGCAGAGAAGGTAAAATGAAGAGGTGCGGATGGAAGGGAGGGGAAGAAGATGGGGGTTTTGGGGGGGCGCAAAGGGTAAGAGGACAGAAAGAAGAGAAAGAATGACAGACTGGGAGTGTGTGTTTGGAGCGCCTCAGCGGTGATACGGTGTATAGCGACCATAAAACTGCCAAATCGGCTATGGAGGTTTTATACACTGCAAGCCAAACAAGCAGCACTGGTCAAACCCACGAACACAGGGTGGGGGGGGGACCAGAGGGGATGACGACCAGCATCATTGTGTCTAAAATGCACGGCGCTTCTTTCACATCTAGCTCATTAGTTTGTACATTTAGAAGCCTAAATACATGTTAAGACTATCTGAGAAATGCAAATAAAAAAAAAGAACTTGTTTCCATATTTTAATCTGACTTTCACTTATTTCCATACAATATGAATACAGTAGAATATGTGATTCATTGTCAACTATTGGAGTCCATTCCTGCCTCCCAAAGGCTTGTTGCAACTTAATGTCAGTTCATAAGATCATACATTAAAATATTTTAAATACAAATTGGAAAGATATGTCAAAAAGTTAGCTGCAGAGTCTACATCAAGGCACAAAATAATTGGCTTAGTCACAAAGTATTGTTAAAAACCATTAATTATGGTTAAGTGACTTAAAAATCCTAATTAGGAGTAATTGCAACAATTCTCATCATTATTGTGAACATTTACAGTAGAAATTTAATAAATTCCATTATTGATGTTTGAAAATCCTCAAAACTCACTGTATTGTTGAAATGTATTACTTTTATTACTATTAACAAATTTATCCACTGAAATTTGTAAATTTCAGTGACCTTATGGAATCTCTCTTGAGATTCCATAAGGTCACTAATATGATTTAATGCAGTTACTGTGGGCAGTTTTTGTTGTTTTTTGGAAAAGAATCAAACAAGCAACTGGTGACCTGAAGAAGCCAAATTCTTAAGGGCAGACTTGTAACTTTAATTGCTACCACAATAAATAAGACTTTTTAAGGTCCTACCTTATAAAGGCATGAATTTAAGACTTCTTAAGGATGTGATAGGTTTCTTTATTGAACCCTGCAAGATGCAAAATGTCAGACAAAAGCTTGAAGTACTGTATTTGCATATTGCCTGTAAGAAAATAAAAGACATAAAAGCAAGCTTAGGAGACAAGCTTTCTTTTTTTATTTGCATTTCTCTGTCCATCTAACAAGCCAGTAATGCTGCACTCTGTTCGCATTTCATCTTCATGCTAAGAAGAAGAGGGGGGGGGGACACACAGAGAGGGGGGCAGGCAGAGCAAACATGGCGGTCACGACGCTTGTGCACCCCACAGCATGCCTCCATGTTCTCACTCACTTACTTACCTGTTAATGAAGGGAGGGATGCTGCTGTAACTTTCACCAGTCTGGCCTCTCAGAGCGCACACGCACGCTGAGTGGCTGAATTTCCTGCACTCTGAGTGGAGCGCCGCTGTAGGCCAGATGTGGCTTACAGACGCTGACCACGACAAGAATTTCTGCCAAATATTTCCCAGACGGGGAGGCAGGAATACAAAATCACTGGTGAAAAGATCGAGTGAGCGATCTCTCCCTTCTTGTAACAACTGGCTTTCGCTGCGTCAGCATATTTGTGGATTTCATGCTTGAGTGCATGTGGGTGTGGTGTTTTGTTTGTCTTTTTTTTTTTTTTTTCATCTGTTGGTGTGTTGCTGAGGTCATCTAAAAATCTTGTCGCCAGGCCCCCCATCACTTACAGTAGTGATGGCGTTCAGAGCCGTGTCAGCGCCAATGCTGAGGTCTGAGCCAGGCACATTGTTGGAGACCGTGGCCGGGACCATGACCATGGGCACACAGAACTCGTCATATTTCCCACGAGCCGCTGACAATTCCAACAGTGACAGGAAGGCCTGCAGGGCAGAGCCAAGGGCTTTAGTAGTGCGAGGGTGGAACTGTGGCAGGTGGGCTTTGGTTTTGAGAGAGGCGCTACTTGCCACAAGAACAAAACAAAAAAAAAAAAGAGGAAGGAAAAGGACATAAGTGGACGGTGCCAAGGGGAGGAGCCAGGTCTATCACAACGGACAGCAGCGAAACAGACAGGTACCACTCCACATTCAGCCCCACGAAACACTCATATTCACAAAGGAAGACTCTTCTACTTCCATACATCACAGGAAAGTTGAAGCTGGTGAGCGTCTAAACAGGATATGCGTGAAATGACTGGAGAGAAGCAGATGTTCACTGTTTCCTAATCAAATCTGTCTCAGTAGGAGAATTATCTATTAAAAATATACAAATGCTTCAAGTTATTCTCACAGAGCATCTGCATTTACAGCAAAAAAATCTAGAAAAAAAAGTAAGCTAATTTGTGTGTCTACTAAACTCATCAGCGCTCTATTTGCAGTTTTAGGCAGAGAAATGACTTTGAAGCATCGATATGAACACATGGAGCATATGGTGATGTGCTGGCATGAAAGGAATAGGGCTAATGGAATACATCAACACTAAACAAGATTCAGAACATAAGCACATCTGATATTAGGAGCAAAGAACAACAGCTGTCTGCTTTAATTTGATGAGGAATAACGCTGTAGCTGAAGTCATAAATATACGTCTCTAAAGAGCTTACAAGCTTGAAGCCAAAATGAAAGATAGACCTCAGGAGCAAAACGTAAGCTAATAATCAGGCAGCGACAGAAAAGGATTTCAACGTACCTCAAATCCGCCAATTACCAGCAGAGCGTTTATATTGTACTTTCGCATCTGCTCGGCAATTTTGTCGACATGCTTCGCAGGAAGCGTCCTGAGGAGGAGAAGGCAAATAAAAAAGCCAGTTTTGTATTTATAGTCATTCGACGAGATTTCTAAGAATAATGCTAAAAAATCCTTGCAAAATGATAAAGTCATCAGAATACTAGGAGGATATTCAGGCTCTTGTTTTACTTTGGAGCGAAGAGGATGGATTACAGATGTGACACGAAACCACTTCAGGTCACAGCTTAACACTGTCGCTTTGTAAAACGTACCTCAAAATAGTTCATTTTCAATGATGTAATGTAATGTAATAAAATACTAATTATCCAACAAAAAAGAAAAGAAAAACACCAGCCAACCAATTAAAAAATATTTGCCAAACTGTCAAATTATAGCAAATAAAAAAATACAATTTGTTTGATAAATAAAACACAAACTAGTAAAAATTAATAGAGGAAAAAAAAATAATTTAACAAATAAATTTCACAAAAATAAACTAGGCAATAAATTAAAAAAAAAAAAAACTTACCAATATAAAAAATGCTGATAAACAAAAAATAGCCAACTAAAGAAACAACTGTCAAGCATGCTAATTAATTTTAAAAACTGTTAGGTCAAATAAAAAATGGCATGAGTATGAGATGAAAAACAAAAAAATTAAATATAAATGAAACAAATACTACATGTAGCTAACAGAAAAATGACATATGTAGCTAGCGAACAAGCTAATTGTTTCATTAAACTGTAGAAAATAAGACTAATTTACTAAATAAAAACTGAAAGTAAAAATAAGCAACTAATAAAAACATTAAACTAACTGAAAAGCTAAAGATAAATACCTTCATTTTTAGCTCAATAAGTGGAACCTTATTTCTTTCTGAAAAGGTGTTCATGACTTTTTTCCCTTATATAAATCACAATTTCTTCTTACAGTTCAGTCATTAACCTCCACTCCTCTTTCTGTCTGTTTTTAATGTTTGACTAGCTGTACGCCTCATTTTAACAGTCCGATTTCGTCTGAACTTGCTACAGGCTTTAGTCGCGGCTGCCTAGCAACAACAAACATCTTTCGCCTCACTCGGTGTTGATTTACTAACTTCAAGGAGTTTTTTAATCCTTCCTGTTATTTCAACTGATCTCTCTTGTTGGAGCCATGTTTCTTTCCTTGAAGGAGCTCCAACAGCACGTTAAGCTCCAAGTTCTCTTAACTGCACCATTGTTTGCATAATTAGACGTGTGCAGGCATTTGTTATAGAAATGAGAATTATCCTGGGATTCCATAATGTACATCTTCTACTTGATCTGGAAAAAATAATGCCCCATTCGTTACATGTAGCATGATTTTTTTTTTTATAGGCGTGTTCTACAAAGGGAGAATAGTCAGCTTTTAGATGACAGTTTTGTTTCATTAGAACATCAGATGTTTTACCATATTTTATGTTGCTTTGTTTTCCGCCTTTATAACCTCTAATCTGAACAACAATCATTACAAAAAAAAAAACAACTTCTTAGATTTATAGATTTGAGTTTGTTTTGGTTTTTTTTGGAGATTTTCACCTTTTAGTTCCCAACAGGGAGCCACCCTGTCCAGTCCAGCCTCCAACATCCCCCCATTTAATCTCCTTAATCTGAAAAAAAAAACAAAAAACAGACACACACGTCTTATCAAACACTGGAAAGTTTCACATTATAAAATGACTGAAAAAAGAGAAATACAGAGCAATCGCGTGATATTATCCATGTCTTGCAAATGTCAAAGCAACTCAAGATGGTTTAAATTTCTCTACTTTTATGGACGCCCTCATTTAAAATATGAATGGGTCAGAATTAAGGTAATTTACTGGCAAAAATCAAACGCATTCTGTAACACAGATAGGATGAGTTCTGTGGATTCCAGGCAAAAAAAACCCCCAAAAAACCTGGCAGTGTTCTGAACCCACTCACTCTCATGACCTGAAGCCCTTTCAGGTTTGCTCAGTGGGGAAAAGGACGAAACTAGATCAGTGGGAGGAGTGTGAAACTAGTTCTATCAGTAACAGAACAAAGAACGACAGTCTGGTCTTGGATCAGATTCCCCCCTGCAGGTTTCACAGGCATCTACGCTTCATTCACAACTAAATCGCTGTTTGTTTTGCTGAAAAGCTGAAGTGGAAATCATCTGCAATTCTACAGAGACGCCATTCTGAGTCAGATCACAACTCTCCTGTTGCCATCTGGTGGTGTCCTGGGGTACTGCGTCAGCTCAGGCTAATGGGGGAAAGTCGGTGCTGGAAATTGGTTTACATTAATCTGTGCGGATTATCCCCCGATTATTCTTCAGTAAGAGCAGCAAGCAGTGAGTGCAATATCTGAGTTATCAAGCCAAAGCAGCACTCCAGATTTCATTCCAATAGGAAATCTTTTTTCACATTATATGATTTTCTCCTTTCGGTCCAGGAGCTCACCTGCCCTTTGTAGAATCCTTCAAAGCCGTCGCTGACGGCAAACATCTTGTGTCCCTCGGAAATCCCCACCCTGACGGCCGACCGGACGGCGGCGTTCATGCCCGCCGCGGGCGCTCCCACGTTCAGCACCGCTATGTTGAAGTTGCTCTGCGAGAGGAACGACAAAGCAAAGGGTCAACTCAAGTCACGTTTAATCTTGCCACACATTTAAGCAACAAGACACGTCATAGTGCTTAAAACAAGCAATAATAACATTTTGTCAAATCAAAATCATCAACTCGCATCAAATACGTTGATCGATATTCCACTAACTACTAATCAAAGGCAGCTCTAAACACTAATTTCTTTTCTTGCTTTAAAAGAAACTTCTTGTTACCCGCTGGGCGATATTGCCAAAAATTGTCACGTTTTTTTAAATACCTCGATAACGATATCACAAACACTCACAAGAATAAAAAATATAATACATACATAAATGTATACAAAAATTACACAATGCATTTAGTGCGTTAAATAAAATATAAAATAGATGAATAAATATAAATGCCAACTAAATTTGGCCAAGAAAAAAAACAGTTTGAAATCAGCAACCAAGTGCAAATAAAAATACTTAATTAATGAAACAAACTGAACATTAGCTTTACAAGACGTTAAAAAAGATTTTAAAAACTCAAACATGATGTGCAACTACAATTAGGAATCTAGTTTTAATATAGAAGGAAATCTTCCTTTTAAAAATGCTGAACACTAAAATATAAAGTAAATGCCTGAGCTTACTTCCTAATGACCAGAAACTTTGTTCATTTTCATTTTTTTCCACCTCACGTAATGACTGCCAGTGTTCGGGTTTTTAGCATTCTGGACACCATTGAATTAATCAACGCGACTAAAGATAAACGTATGGGTGAGCTTCTCCAGATCTTTCTGCGACATTAGTCCTTCAATCCTGGAAATGTTCTTCAGGTGATAGAAGNAGCTGCCTTTATGCGTCTCAGAAGGTTCAGGCCTGGTTTCTAGCTGTAAGAACTGAAGCTGCGTGCTGACTCCGGGTCGTTTCTGCGCTGGAAACAAAGCAGCCGTCAACGCTCAATCATTCACTCTGGAGATTTGCTAAATGACACGCCGCACGATGGGAGGATAGCTGTTGATGTTCCAAAAGAGGAAATCGATGCGTAGCTTCTGGCGCGCTCCCGGGAGCACGTCACAGCTGTCGTTACGGATGCAGAGAGAGTCGGGCCCTACGGCGGGCTGCTGCCTCCTGGCCGGGTTGACAGGGTCGGCTCTCAGAGGGAGGCCGAGGCGTCGTCTCGTGTCACGTCAACCCAGCTCTGAGTCTCCTGAAGGCCTATTATGCTCACTACAGTTAGAGTTGTTTAGCAAGCAGGTGGATAGTAGCTGCTGGGATTACGTTATTTAATGAACGGCTGCTGAAAACCTGCATCACATGGGCCTACGCCTGTCGCAATAAGCAGTAAATCAATTCATCGCACAATTAATTAAAACAAGCTCAATAATTTCCATTTGCATAATTTATCGTCTGTCCTCATTTTTCTCTCTCTCTCTCTCTCTCTCTCTCTTTTTTTTTTTTTACCAAAATCTGGATGATAAAAGTCTTCAGTCTGGTGTTTTGGTCTCAACCAGCCCCCTTTATTTGAAGGACAGTTTTGCTTACAGACTTCATAATTTGTTTTATTTGCTGTGTTTGTTTTGTATATTCATTTAGGGTATTTAAAATGACACCCAGCTCCTGTGTTAAATGTTCAATAGAATTTAAAGTTTATCTTTATCAAAATTCAGATCAGACAGAGAGAAATGATAAACAGCAGGGATGTGAGCGCCTGTCGTCTTTCTTTTCCTTCTTTTTGAAATTTTTATCAATATTTTTTTTTTTTTTCCGTGAATTGTGTGTAGCACTTCAGGATTTAAAAGTCTGTATTACCATATTTCTGTTATTCAACTCAACATGATAACTGTTAATAATAAAGCTACAGCATGTAACTTATAAAATAAATGTTTTGGTTTTTTTTAGCTCAACGTTAACTTACTTTGTGGTGACATTATAGCATAAGACAAATAAACTGTGAAAATAATTGAGCTCCTCTGCCATCTTCCATCCCTTCCTACTAACAGAAGTATACGGCTCAGTCAAAAACAACCAATCAGAGCCAGGAGAAGGGTTAGTGCTGCTCACCCCCCCGCCCAACCCTCAGCTCTCTGCAGCATCTTCCAGACAGCAGAGCCCATCATGAATGCTAAAGCTAGTTATCATGGCCACCAATGACGGCGGATAAACGTTTTCTTTTGGAAAGGTAAATTGTTTCTCCACCATTAGGACATTTAGCAGTGCGTGCATGAGATGATTGACAGCATTAATACACTACTCCTGGCTCTGATTGGTTGCTTTTGACCGGGAAGGGATCATTTCTGCAGATGGCTATAGTATCTCAGGGTGAAGATGGAGGAAGTTCAGTTGTCTTGCATCTGATCACATGTTGGTTGTGACCCCTAAATGGCTAAAGCTACATATTTAGAGAATTGCTTTGCTTATTTATTGCTTCTTGTTTTGCCAAGAATCCAGCAGCAGCAGCAGCAGCAGCAGCAGCAGCACGGTGTGTGAGGCCTGCAGTATCTGAGTCATTCTTTGTAGCTAGAACCTTAGGACAGTAATAAATAATTCAGCTTATCAGAGGGATGGGCGAGGCTGTTTTGGCTCTCTGGAAGCAACCTGCTCCTTTGGTTGTGTGTGAAAGTTGTGTGTGAAAGTTGTGTGTGAAAGTCGTGCGCTCTGCGTTTTCAACTCACAACTGGCAGCTCAGACTCAGGTTTGCGGTGAGCCAGCAGTTTGTACGTCCTCAGGTTGTTTTCGAAACTCCTGTAAAACACGGCGAAAAACAGTCAGCTCTCCTGTTCGATTCGAGGAACGCATCAAGACACTTTTGTTTCCATTTAAACTCTTCCTCTCATGCTTATAAGCTATAGCAACACACACCATCTGTCCAGACTGATAATAACCAAACAAATGGTCACATCTTTCTTTACCAATGCTTTATTTGTAGCTGAGATTTCTACCTGCCCCGAAGTTTGACGGCCTCCTCAAACCGTTTCTGGTCCATGGCTTTCTGGACCTCTTGAGTCTGAGGAAAAGAGAAAAAAATAATAATCTTTGCAGTCAGTTTCATACATTTAAAGCATATGAAACAAAAATTAATCACAATCCATTTCTCTCTTGTGGCTGAGAGCCATCATGTCAGATTAAAATGCATTTTACTTGCATATCAACCTACTTTGAAGACACACATTCTAAACTGAGACACTATTACCATAAACTGATGATAATGGAGCACATATAAAGACCAAAACTTGAATGCCTGTTGTTCTATAAATAAAACAAGGTTGTTCTGATGCATATAATACCTTCCGTTCAAGAAGAGGTCAAATGAATGTGTGGCCAATTACTGCATATAGAGAACATTGACTTCTCCTCACAGATCACAAATATTGTGTCTGTTTTGTTATCAAAACAAATAAGGAAGTGGACAAGGACACAGCACAGCTGACGTCAAGGCATCAATAGATAGCATCGCTATCAGCAGCCAGTAAGTTGCAGGTGTTGTTTGTGAGCATGAAGAGTTTTTCCTACTGCTACAACACATCCTTAATTTTGACTTTAAAAAGTACTTGCTCCATTTGCAGATTATTTTACTTATGACATGTGAAAAATGTCTAGTTATAAGTGAAGTAATCTGCCAATGGAACTAGTACTTTTTCCATTAATATTAAGAATTATTGACTTGAAACAAGCCTGTATATCCTGCTGAAAAGTTACTTTCAAGTTAGTCTTTGTCTTATTTCAAGTGTACTAAGATATTTGAACAAGAAACTAGACCAAAGTTATTTGATAAGATTTTGTGTTTCTGCAACGTAGATAGAAATGAAAATACATTTAAGCCTAAACACAAAGAAAAGAAATGAAAGAATAATGATATTTGTCATATTATCTGACTGTGATCTATGATTGAAAGAAATCACTTATGAAAGACATAAACGGAAAAGTAAGATTTTTCCTGTTTTTATTTAAATAAAAATATTCAGATAAGAGCAGAAATCTTCCCAGGGACATCTGCCAAATTCCAAACATGATTGGCCAACAGAACAACAAAGCTCTTTTCTGTTCCTGTGGAGATGATTAGCTGTTACATCATCCCTCTGGGAGTCATCGCCAACCCCTTCAAAACGCTTCAGAAGATCACTGGCTCTTTCTCAGACAACATTTTAGACGTTACAGCCCTTCTGAGCCCTGTTGGCTCCTCTCAGCTCCTGTGCGTTGCTTAAGTGTGTGCACAAAAACTTAAAGGGTGTGTGGATATCTTGGACCGTTTCCAGCTCAGAGCTACTACACTCACCGTCTGAACACACTCCATCAAAGGCACGCGCACCGACTGGTTCCCACAGAGCGAGACCACACAGGCCGGCGTATTGGCGGTGGTCTCCAGGAGAGCCAGGACGGCCTCCACTCCCATACGACTGGCCTGTACGGGTGGACAGGAACAGACAACAGTGCGTTATTATCGCTTTATTTTTGCACGCATGTGTTTATTAAAACATTTAAATCCTGTTCTGTTTGCTCTTTTCCGGTTCATTTTCACTTCTTGACCTATTTTTGGCAGGCTTGTAGTGCGTAGAAACGAGTCGTGTCCTCAGCCTCAAATCCCATCATGTGCTCAACTCAAATCCCTGACACCATTTCCTTTAAGACAAACACACTGAGGCTTTACCATGAAATACTCTATCGCTACCATTACAACTCCAAATGTTTACATATTCCTGTGTAGAGCTTCCACTTAAAGTGTTACAGTTTCCTACAATGTCACTGATTGTTGTTTAGTATTTAGTCAATATGGGAACAAAATTAAGGACAGAATTCTTTAAATTAGGGCTGGACGATAAGGCTGAAAAATATACCACGATATAATCAATTAATAGCCTGTTAAATAAATTAAACATGTATTTCATGGTGCATTTAATTAATTATTTATGTATTTAATTTTGTCACTTTTCACCCTCCATATTTTTGTAGTTAGTATTTTATCAGAGTAACTTCTGATTAGTAATTCATGACGTCCTGTTTAATCTGGTATGTTATTGCCCCATTCTTCCTAGTTTAAATTCAAATAATAAAAATTTTATTATTTGCCTTACACACAAGTTAGGCAAATGTGTGTAACTTCATTGGCATGATCATAAGAATATAGCTGAATAACATCAATGTGCTCACGTTTACAGTGCAACAAATGAAGTTGAATGAGGATGCATTTAAAAATAAGATCACTACTAGATAACTGCAATAAATATTTTAGTATGCAATGATGCAACAGCAATTAAAGATAAAACAGTTCTACTTTATAAACATATTTTTTTTTACCAGGGATTCTAATAATCGTGCAATTGGCATTAGAGTAGCTTTAGAAAGGACTTTAAGGAAGAATATGAAATAATTTATCCATATCCCTGCTTTCACAGCTAGCTTTTAATAACGTTGGCATAATAGAAATGTGGACTAGTTTGTTCTGGACACTTAAGGTAGTTTGTTCTGGACACTTAAGGTAGTTTGTTCTGGACACTTAAGGTAATTTTTTTTCCTCATTCCTCCTTGTGAACCTACCAAGATGCGGTCAAAAGCAGACGGCGTCCCTCCTCTCTGCACATGGCCCAAGATGGTGACCCGTGTGTCGAAGCCCAAGTTTTTGACAACAAGCTTTGAAGACAACACACAAAAGGATTTAGCAGCAGGTATTGTTGGGGCAAAACATTTCAAAACCCACTTTGTATATGCAGAAACATTCAAAAATAACTGGGAACATCACACACTAAAAACACAGGCACAATATATAAGATAAAGAGAAGGGGAAACTGCAAAGCACAAGCAAGCCATTCTAATTTTTCAGTCATGTTAGCAAAATAGCTTGTAGCCCATAGAGGAACCCAGGCAGGATGTGAACCACTAAAAAGAAAAGAAATACCCAGGTACTGATAAAACAATAAAACTTTAGACTTTATCACCAGTTAGTTGAATGAATGAGAGTGTGAAAACTAATGTGTGAAAGCAGGTATAAATCATAGAGATGCACCGAGAACGAGGACTTGATGGAAACAAAAATCAACAAGTTAACAGAAACATGTTTGTGCTAACAACAACACTCGATGGAGTGGGAGTTGTTACGGCGGGAAAAAGACTCAAAGATACCAGTTTTATATCAGATGGGATGTTTAAAATAAAGCCAGGGAATCCACAAGACAAACACCATGTTGCAGCAATTTGCTAAATGCTAAAGCCAGTTTAAAATGTCACTGCAAAGGTCATTTTGTCTCTGTTTTCAAATATTAAATTGCTGTTTTACAGATACTGCTGTTTAAAACTTGTTAACCCCCACATCCTCTGTACCGGGAGCAGATTTTAACTTTTTTTTTTTTTCTTACATGCATTACTTCACCTCCCTTCAGCTAAACATAGACATATTTGGTATTCATGGAGACATGAAGGCTCTTGGCTAGAAGCTGATAAAAAGATTTTGGGCATTTGAGTTGAGCAGGAAGCATTTGAGTTGGACAGATGTCAGTGATCAGGAACCTTCTGCAAAAAGACATTGTATGGAGTTCTGTGAGTGCCAAAAAAGTATATATTTTTGTGGTTTTAATTATTTATTTTTTCAATAAAACGTTTGTTGTATTTTTTTTTACACAAGATTTCCAAAGAATACACTTGAATTAAAGTCAAATATAACAGTTTGTTATTGTTTTATTATAATGTGATAAAAAAAATATTTATGTGTACATTTTAAAAAAGATATATCAAAAACAAAAAAATTTACAGATATAATTTTAAGTTTAGTAAATTTAGTAAGTAAAAATGCAGAAAGTCCCAAGTTTTGTACTTGGTTATGTATTTTTCACTAAAGCTTCTGTAAATATGCTTCAGTTTATCTCAGGTGCATCCGTCTTTGCACAGGTATGGTTTCCAAAAGTTCATAGTCTCAGAAGGTTTTTATACTGTGTAATGCCAAACAATTTCTGACAAGGGACAGAAAATGTCCAAATTATTATGCTTTCCATCCTAATTCTCTCTGAAACTATAGCAGCTATTGTGATACTTAGACATCTGATGGAGTCCTGTAAGAGTTTTTTTTTTATATACCAAGATTATTGAAATAGAGTTGGTAATTGCTGAGACAAACTAAGTTGGATTTGGGTATGTTATTTTAAACACAAACTTCAGAAAACCCTGCGGGGCTCAACAAGTTTTAACATGCATGACATAATGTTGTTTCAATTTAATTCAAATAATGAGATACACAACAACAGGCAGGCTAGCATTTTTAAAATGCTATTTTTTTAACTTGAAATGTAGCTTTGAAAAGAAGCAGAATAGAAGAAGATAAAAAAAATCTTAAAATATGGACATATTACATTGACAAAAAAAATTAATAAATTCTGATCGGTGCATCTCTACTAAACAAGTGGCAGCTGGTTTGGGAAAATGTGTGTTTGGTTTAATGAGTGTCCTACTGTCGTTAGAGTACAGAACCGTGAAAGCCTTCTTACCAAACTAGCAAGTGTGCCTGATAGAGCATTCCAGAAACACAGCAACAGAGTCAAAAGCCACATCGGGGCAGGGTCAGAGTCATACAGGAGGCTGGAGGCTCGCTGCACACAGCTCTGTACTTACATTCTTAATATAGTCAGTTGTAATGGGTTTGTTGTTACGGTCAATCGCCCCTTCGGCGACAATTATGATATTCAGCCTTTTCATCCCTGCGCGGTTCTACAAAAGGAGGGCGTGGTGGAGAGAAAACATGACAGAAAAACTGAGTGTGTGGCTGTGACGTGGGCTTTCAGAAGCACGGGAGCCAAAAACAGAGAGAGTGAGAGAAAGAACAGCTTCCTTCGTGATATAATCAGCTGTATCCTGCTTCTATCGCTGATTGTCAACACTTTCGCTGCATGAGATTTAAACGCTGTTGCTAAACAGCAGCAGTGAACGTTTGAGTCAGATCTGGTGGCATCAGCCGGGTCGCCGTGCTTCTGGCTTCCCCTTCTTCTTTCCACACTCGTGTACTCACATCCTTGACAATACTAGAAGTTATAGGTTTCCCGTGCCTGTCAATGGCTCCCTCTGCTACTATGATTATGTTCAGCCTTGTGCCCCTGGAACGGGTCTGGATTATAAAACATTGTGAGGTTTTCAAACAGGAAAAACACTGAAACATCAGATAACTTATGTACTAATGTTTTGGGGTTTTTTGTAGAGAAATAAAACTAGTCACTCAAATGGCTGGTATATTGGTTCATTTTTGCTGCTGTGGGAATGCGACGGAGTTACCGCAGATAGTTTCTGGCACATCTTCTCCTCCCAGCCGTCCTCTGGAGGCATTTCAGGGATCAGAACCCAGTCGGCGCCACAAGCCAGAGCGCTCACCAAGGCCAGGTAGCTGCCGTGTTCCACACAAATACGTCAGCTTCATGTCAGTACCGCTGACCACACCCACTGAGTCTGCTGTTTATTTTTCTTACCCACAGTGTCTTCCCATGACCTCCAACACAAAGGTCCTCTGGTGGCTGAAAAGGCCGGATGATGAAAGTGGAATCAGTACAAGATTGGTGTTGGAAACTAAAGAGATGTAGCATTTTTTGGCTCTCACCTCTGTGCAGTGGTCATGATGGCGTCTACCACCTCGATGATTCTGTGCAGGGCCGAGTCGGTGCCGATCGTCATGTCGGTTCCACAGAAGTCGTTGTCGATGGAGCCCACCATCCCCACGATGTGCAGGGCCGAGTACTTCTGCACGGCGTCGTCTTCGATCAGACCTGAAGGGACCGGGAGGAAACTCGTTCAACTCTTTGGTTTCGTCACATGTTTCTTTCTGGCCCCATGAAGCCAGAAACAAACTGTTTCAGCATTCCTTTAGGTGGCAGTATCATGTACTTTCCAGTAACAAAGTGCCATTTTATACCACAGTCAAGTGACTGTGTCACCTTCAGTTGATATAAAAATATTACAGAGAACAAATATGACTCCAAAGAAATTTGAGTTAGAAATTTAACGCTTTGAAATTGGGCCTCTGTCTCTTTAAGTAGCTCCGGCTCTTCCTGTAATTCTGCCTTCAGAAAGTCATCACAACATGGTTCTACTATTAACCCTTTAACGTTTTTAACAGAGTTTTATTGGGAAGTAGCTCCTATAGTGAGCTCAGCTAATGCTCAGTTCCACTAGGTGTTTGCTAATTGGTGCTGACTAGTCTGCAGGAGCTGCCCTGGAGAATAAAACTTCCTATGGCTTTTTTTATAGCCACTGTTCCATAAAGCCAACAAACTAGAGATTGTTGCCATGGAGAGGGATGCATCGGTTTCCCTCCTGGCATTGTTACTTCACAGCTCAATGTCAGATAAGAGGGAGACAAAGATTGAATGCTTGACTGATATGTGGGTAATTTAACAGATTTGGTTGCAATTTATTTAACAGATATCAGCGTAAAAGTGCTTACATACAAATGCGTGGCTCACCTTTGAGAATTGTTTGCACAAAAACATTTAAAAACTATGTGGACTTCTCAAATATCCACTGTTTCCTGTTGGTTAAAGTAAAAACGGCTGATATTATGGTTGTGTTCCACTACCTTGCTGCACCAGCTCAGAGAGCAGGCCGCTCCATTCCTCCCTGAACAGGTTGGCTCCCGTCAGACTGCCGTCGCCGCCGATCACGCACAGGTTGGTGATGCCGCGCTTCACCAGGTTGTGAGCCGCCTTCAGGCGGCCCTCGTGGCTGCGGAAGTCTTTGCAGCGGGCGCTGCCGATCACAGTCCCACCCTGAAGGCAGCGGAAAAGAGGGATGGGAAGCATTTCTGGTCTAAATCAAAAGGTGCTGACAGAGAATTCTGGTTTCTCTCAGTCCTACTAACAAACGATAAAAACAAATTTTTTTGTGCTTTCTCTTTTAAAACAGTTCATTCTAAGCAGATACATGTTTATTACCACTTGTAGCATGCTGGAGACACTCTCCCAGGTGGCTTCTCTTATGTTGTCCCCTCCATCCACCATCCCTTGATACCCCTGAGGGGAAAACATGACAGGAAATATGTCAGAACCTGTTTGCACAGCCTGCATCGTGCAACAGTGGCTGTGCAAAAACTGCACGTTTCTCCATAATTAATGAAAAGACAAGATGCAAACCAGTTAGTGCAGGTGACATGCAACAAACAGCAATACTGAAAGAGTTGCGGGAATTTTCAGTAAATACTGGTTGTGATGATATAGGAGAAATGATTCACATAAAAATCATTTCAGAATGACTAAAATCTCCCAAAACCTTTTTAGTTACAGTCCAACTGAAAATGTTAAGTCAAAATCTTAAAATATAAGTTCAGCATAGACACAATTGCACATTACCATGCCAACAGTGAAACATGGTAGTGGAAGTAGGTCTGCCACCATAGTGAATTTTGCTGAATGATAAATTGTCCCAGAAATTATATTGATAAATGATAATATCATAATTTTGAGATCTTTTCGACTGGTATAACAATAAAAGCATAATAATGCAAGTAAACCCTCTCAAAAATTAACAAACTTTCATTTCCAAAGAACTTTTCACAATTTTAATGAGAAAAATGGTTGGATAATTAATTATTTGTTATTTTTGTGTTGGAGTTTATATTGCCTCTTCATTTCCCTAATATTACGACTTTATTCCTCGTCAGTCACATGATTCAAACAGAGTCTCTAGACCATTTGAATAGAAAAAAAAATTTTCTGAATCGAATTTTGACCCTACAAAATCAGAGTCAAATTGTTAAGACACTGAAAGATTTACATCTCTACTGACCCTTATACAGTTGGCCTGCATTCAAAGTCCAAATAAATAGGAAAAATAGAAAAGAAAAAAAAAGAAGCGCCTGTCAAACAAGACAAGACATTGGGCGTGCTGACATCACTGGGAACTCTGGAAACCCAAGGAATTGGAAAAACTGATTTTCCAATTATATGATTAATCGATAAAATCAATTCATCATCCAGCTCTACCATGATGTCATTTTTTTTAACATCACAATGAACTAGAATTTTAACAGGGGTGTGTACACTTTCTAGATTCACCATTTTAGCGCTACTCTCTCATATTTAAGGTTTGTCCCTGGTCATTTTGTGAGCTGTAGGATCAGTAAGGCGTTCCCATCAGCCACCAGCTGAAGCCTTAAGTCTGTTATGTAACAACATGCAGAGTGAGCTGGGACAGATGAACTGGGATCACGGTACGAGCAGCAGAGCACGGCTGTTGCTTCCTAAAGCTCCGCTTAAATCCTCTCCCTTTAGTGCAGAGCCGTACCTGCGCAAACACTGATCACATTCATCTGGGATCAATACACTTCACACTTAAAAATCAACACCTTCTAATGAGTGAGAGCAGTCGTAACGAATTTCACATGACAGAACTTTGTGCAGAGTCATGCATGCGGGCTCACCTCATGAATAAAATAAACTTTAGCTCCCACGTACAGCCCCATTCGGACCACAGCGCGGACGGCCGCATTCATTCCTGCAGAGGAGAGGAGAGAAATTGAACAATGCTCATAATAATTAACAGAGGAGCTTTGCTGTAACGCAGTGCAGCTATAGTGTAGGAGAGGGAATGCATGCTTCAGTGTAAGCTCAGACAATTTATGTTTTGTAGACTTCTGTGGTTTAGGTCAGTCTGTTTCTCATTGCAGAGTTGAAAGCCTTTTACGGGCACAATGTCTTCCAGCTCGTCCTTACCCTCTCTCTGCTACAATGCGGTTTGTACAAAGTGCGCTCATTAACGAAGAAACTCTGCTATGTGATCTGAGAGTAAATGTAGGGTTAGGAGACCGGAATGGTTAATGCTTCGCTCGCTGGGGGGACGGACAGAACCCGGCCGACTGGATCAGCTTTAAATCAACAAATTTCTCAAAAACCGGTGGGCTGCCGGAGGGTTGTTGCTTAGCAACGCAAAAGTTCAGGCTGTTGGACAGCAGGGGAGAACATTTACGAAAACAGTCTGCACATCTGTTGGGATTTTTATTATTTTTTTTTGTACTCAAAAGCTCTTTGGTATTTATTTGATAAATGCTAACTTCAAAGGAGGTGAAGTTTTTGCAATGTCCTGGGAAAAAAAATGTTAGAAAAAGGATTGTTCTGAAGGGTATTTTGAAGAACTCATTCACAGTGGAGTCAAACAACCTGTTGAGCGGTTACATAACGGCGCACACAAACGCCTATTGAGGAGTCTCTCCCACTCGTCTCCTCTGAGGGTTTCGAGGCCCGAATCGAAGCACCCGATCTCTCATTCTGCATGACTGGCGCTTTCTCGGGCGAGCCGCGCACAAAGCCTGGAGCAAAAAGCCTGAACAATGCTCCGACGGCTCCTGTCATGCATATGCAACTTCACTTTGCTCTGGGGTCTGCTCAGGGTGGGCTTAAGATCAAAACCAACACACAAAAATCTACTTTAGAGGGTTTTTTTCCCTTTCTAATTAACTACATTGAAGTTACACTTTGATCTTCCCTATATTAGATACTAAAAACATACATGTTTTTCTTTTTATTCCAAATTCATCATATGCAGCAAACAAAGAAAATATGCTATTTACATTCTAAAAATGTAGCCATTTTAATTTGAGGTCTAAATGACTGAAATTCCTTCATTGTCTGTGGAATTCAAAACTAAAGATCCTTCACCTTTTCTACTGTTTATCACTAATAACGCCAACATTGGCTATGCGCCATATTTGTATAGAAGGTCTTTATTTCGAGACAAAAAGTAGTTCATACCGTTTAGAAAAATAATAAAATAAAACAAACCATCGATTAAAAAACACATTTATGACAAAGCAGGCAGTAATTAAAATATTTTAAAAAGCTCGGGGTATGTCAAATATGGCCATATGTTGCAGTTGACTGAGCTCCTACTTATGGAAGCCCATTTCTGCCACTCTGTTTAAAAAAAAAAAAAGTATCTCATTATAATGAGATACTAACTCAAAATAACTCATTATTTTCTCAATTATAATGAGATAGTATCTCATTATAATGAGATTTTTTTTTTTTTTTTTTTTTTTTAAAAGAGTGGCGGAAATGGGCTTCCATACCTACTATCCAAGTCTTACCAAAGTTTAATAATTAG